>JXTC01001167.1:0-15752 GCA_002914845.1 Trema orientale | reverse complement strand
AGTTAAAAAACAGAGAGGACAAGACTTTTGTGACTCTGTATTATTGTATTGACTGCTCAAGATTCCAAAATGGTACAGTAATGATCTTTTATACAGAAAAGAGGAAAAATAGAAGAGACCTAAAACAGTAATTGTACAAGCAATAGAATTCACTAGAAAACATCTGTAACAGAATAGATAAGGCAGAAATATTCCCCTACGAGGTGAGCTCTAACAAACTACAGAGTCCACAATAGGTGACTTGGACAATTGACCTTGCTGAGTCATCATCCAGCTATCACTCTTCTTCAACAGCCTTCCTCAAGCTGGACTGTGGTCTTGAAACTACGGGTAGCTTGCCTTTCAAATAGTGATACTAAGTAATGGATAAAGCCTTGGTTAGTATATCTGCAACTTGCTCTTCCGTAGGCACATATCTAATTTCCAGATCTTTGTTAACTTCTTTGTCTCGAATGAAATGCACATCAATTTCAATGTACTTTGTTCTTGAGTGAAATACAGGATTGGAGGCAAGCTGTTTAGCACCTACATTATCACACCAGAGAACAACTGGACTTTCACATTTTATTTCAAGTTCTGAGAGTAAAGATTGCAGCCAGCTAATTTCGGTTGCAGCTTGAGCAAGTGCTCGATATTCAGACTCTGTACTTGACCTTGCAACAGCTTTTTGTTTCCTGGAGCACCATGCTACTAAGTTTCCACCAAAATAAATACAGTACCCAGTGTTGGACTTTCTATCGTCAATGGAACTTGCCCAATCTGCATCCGAGTAACCTTCTATGTTTAGTGCAGTTGCAGGTGAAAAATATAGTCCCTACCCAATTGTGCCCTTTAAATACCTGAGTATCCGTTTGCAAGCTTTCCAGTGATTTTGAGTTGGTGATTGCAAAAATTGGCTCAATTTGTTTACAGCAAAAGAGATATCAGGTCGACTGAGAGTAAGATATTGCAATGCTCCTATGGTGCTCCTGTAAAGTGTTGGGTTTTCAAAAGGTTCACTATCTGTCAAGCTCAGCTTGTCACTTTGACTCATAGGAGTTGGGCTGCTTTTTGCGTTCACCATGTTTGTTTTCAGCAGCAAGTCTGCAGTGTATTTTGTTTGTGCCAAATGCAGTCCATTTTGATCTCTGGTTGCCTCAAATCCTAGGAAATAATTTACTGGTCCAAGAGACTTTAGAGCAAACTGGTTATTAAGAACACCAATAATGTTTTTGACTTTTGCATCGTTGCTTCCGGTTAGCAAGATGTCATCAACATACACCAGTAAATATAGAACAGAGTTCTTATCCTTAAATACAAACAAAGAGGTATCTGATCTAGAATTTTCAAATCCCAAGGAAATAAGTGTACCTTTGAGCTTATCAAACCAAGCCCTTGGGGCCTGTTTTAGACCATAAAGAGCTTTCTTTAATTTGCAGACTGCATTGGGATTCGACGGACTAACATAGCCTACTGGTTGTTTCATAAAGACTTCTTCTTGTAATTCACCATTTAGAAAGGCATTATTGATGTCAACCTGCTGTATGTCCCAGTGGTGTGTAATTGCTAAAGTAAAAATTACTCGAATGGTAGATAGCTTGACAACCGGACTGAAAGTTTCAAAATAGTCAAGTCCAGGTGTTTGCTGAAATCCCTTAGCCACAAGTCTCGCTTTATGCCTTTGAACTGAACCGTCTTGATTGTACTTGACACGAAACACCCACTTATTATCAACAATATTCATCTCTGGACTATAGGGAACAAGTGACCATGTTTGGTTTTTTATCAAGGCTGCGTACTCTTCATCCATGGCTTCCTTCCACTCTTTAATCGTCATTGCTTTTTCTACACTATCAGGTTCTATATGTGCCAATGGTAAGGTAATTTGACTGGTGTATATTTTGGGCTTGAAGATACCTGCTTTGGACTTTGTAATCATTGGGTGTGTAGGTACTGGTTTTGACTGTTGGAGAGCATCAATTGCAGGGCAAGGATCTTGTGGAGAGATTTGTTCAGTTGTGTCCATAGGCAGGTTATCATGTGAGGATTGAGGAGTTTGAATTTTACTTTGATTACTGCTGCAGATAGAGTCAGAAGAACTTAGTGATGCTGCAGGGAAATCTTGGTAATGATCAGAATTAAGACTTATGTCACCTGAACCTTGTTCCAAAATAGAGGCTGGATTGGAGACTGGATATGAAAGCCACTAATTAAGATTAATAGCATTTGAATTTATAGGCTGAGATGGAGTAGAGTAAAAGGGAAAACCAGAAGCAAAAGGGAACTCATGTTCATTGAATGACACACTTCTAGCTATGTATATTCGACCTGAAGGATGAAGACACTTGTACCCTTTATGACTTGGACTGTAGCCTAGAAAAAACACATTTAGATGACCTGAATTGTAACTTGTGACTATTGTAAGGTCTAAGGTGTGGAAAACAAGCACGACCAAATACCTTGAGAAACTTAAGATCTGGTTTGAGATTAAATAGTGCTTCAACAGGAGACTTGTGATGCAAAGTTGGTGTGGGAAGATGATTAATCAAAAAGGCAGCAGTTGAGAAAGCTTCCCACCAGAAGCTTAATGGCATACTTGCTTGAGCTAACAATGTTAATCCCATTTCAACAATATGTCGGTATTTTCTTTCTGCCCTACCATTTTGTTGGTGTGTGTGTGGACAAGGATGTCTGAAATGAATCCCAAGATCATTTAAAAATGGTACTAAGGTACGATATTCTCCCCCCTAATCTGTTTGTAATGTTTTTATCTTTCGATCAAATTTTCTTTCAACAAGACTTTGGAACTGAGTAAAGATTGCTTTAGCTTCTGACTTTAAGTGTAGGGGGAATATCAACGTGAACCTAGTGAAATCATCTATGAAATGTATGTAATATTTAAATCCTCCTTTCGACAAAGTTGGTGCAGGACCCCAGATATCTGAGTGTATGATTTCAAGTGGTGCTGAGGTTGTATGCTCAGAGCTAGAGAAATGAATGTGATGTGATTTGCCAAGTTGACAAGCATTGCAAAAATTAAACTTAGAAAATAAAGGCAATTTTTCATTGATCAAAATATCATGAAGTACAGAGAAGGATGGATGACCAAGCCTCATATGCCATACATTTGCATCACTAGACTGAGTGGACTCAACAGAACAAGACTCAAAAGAGAAAGACTTAGACGCTGGACTACTTGAAGAACAGACTGAAGATGACTGATTATTGGACTTGACTGAGGAAAAAGACACTGACGAACAACTGATAGAACCATCATGGGAACAAGATTGAGGTATCACCATCTGATAAAGACCATTACTGAGCTTTCCTTGCAGCAACACCTTCTTCGTGACCATATCCTTAACACAACAGAAATCAGAATAAAATTCAGCATAGACATGGTTATCCTTTGTTAGTTGAGAGACACTAAGCAGGTTTTTGGTTATTTCAGGCACGTACAAAACTTGATTTAGCAATAGAGATTTATAACCAGCATCCGATGAAATCAAGGACCTGCCAACATGAGATATGTTCAAGGAATTACCATTACCAACAAGTAGCTTCTCCTTACCTTTATAGTCTGTTTTCTGGATCAGTGTGTTCAAATCTGTGGTGATGTGATTTGTTGCACCACTATCAATGTACCAAGCAGATTCATTTCCACTTGCAGATCCAGAGGCAAGATATGCATGCTGTGAGTTTTGAGAGTTTGACTGCTGTGGCTGAGTGGAAAGAGCAGCTTGAGTCTGACTACTCTGATTTCCTTGAAAAGAAATATCAAACCTGTGGTAACACTTGATTGCAATATGGCCAATTCAGCCACAAAGTTGACAAATAGGACGGTTGCCATCACCACGCCCCCCTCGGCCGCGACCACGACCACAAGGATTGAAGGGAGCTCGGCCAGAGAAAGAGTTAGGTGATTGAGATGTAAACCTAGGAGGAGGCCGAATATTGAGAGCACGACGAAGGTGCGCAGCCAGATTGGCAGAGGGATTGCTGAGATCAATCGACACAGAGGAAGTGAGCTGTTCAAGATGCATCTCTTGACTTTGGAGCATGAACTGAACCTCCTGGAGAGTAAGGGTGTCATACCGGGAAGTAAGATTCACAACAACGGGGTCATACTCTTAACTCAGGCCGCCCAAGATATACAAGATAAGCTCCTCGTCAGAGATGAATTGACCAGCAGCAGAAAGTGTCTCAGCAATAGATTTCATTTTCAAAATATAATCATGGATACTCATAGAGCCCTTTTTAAGAGATTGAAGCTGAAATCGAAGCTGCAGTGTGCGAGCTTTGGATTGAGTGGTAAAAAGATTCTCTAGAGTGCTCCAGATTTCAAAGGAACTAGTGCAGCGAACAACATGCCAAACATACTTTCAGAAATAGAATTTAGGAGCCAACATACAAGCAATTAATCTGCACGAAGCCATAGCGCAAATCCAACATTAATCTGACGAACTTCACCAGGAACAGGGCCACCGGTAGTGTTATCAACGAAACGAGGAGGACAAGGAACGGTGCCAAGGAGAAAACCTTCCAGGTCATAAGCACGGACTGCTGGAAGGACTTGAGAGCGCCAGAACGAGTAATTATTTCTATCAAGTTTGATTGATAAGGGAGGTAAACTCTGAAAAAATGGTGGAGCAGCAAGCAGTGGAGCTTGAGGGATTACTGGTGTCGGAGGCACGGCTGTGACTGGTGGCAGATTGGAGACTGGTGGCGGAGTAGGGACTGGGCCGGTGGTGGCTGAGAAAGAGGGAGTCGATGGTGAGGCCATGGATGGCTCTGGTACCAAGTTAAAAAACAGAGAGGACAAGACTTTTGTGACTCTGTATTATTGTATTGACTGCTCAAGATTCCAAAATGGTACAGTAATGATCTTTTATACANACGAGGTGAGCTCTAACAAACTACAGAGTCCACAATAGGTGACTTGGACAATTGACCTTGCTGAGTCATCATCCAGCTATCACTCTTCTTCAACATAGCGATAATTGATGGTTAGCGCAGGATGTCTTATCGTTTTGTTTGTTTTTTTTTTTTTTTTGAATGACGTTCTTTCTCATCAAAAGGAAAAAGTGATTTTTTTTTTTTTTGAAAGGAAAAGGGAAAAAGTGATTAATATGGAGATTCAGATGAACTTCTCTTGTAGTTGAACCACGTGATAGTTGCCGTAATAGAGATCTTTTTTTTTTTGGATTTAATGTTTGATCTCTATAAATGAAAATTAAAACAGATTGAACTTATCTCCAACTTGGGTTTATCTCAAAATCAAAATAGATTGATTTGAGTTCAATTTTTCAATGAGCTGTTGAGCTTTTTTTATTTTTATTCTTATTATCATTATTTTCTTTTTGTACAGATCCCATTTTTAATGGAATATCGGATGGAAGTGAAACAAAGAACTAACAATGCAACACTTTTGTAAGGTATGAGATTTAAATGCCAAAATTTAAATATTGGAGACTTAAATACTAAAAATGTTAAAAATTGTGGATTTTTGCTGCAATTACCATGTGAACCGGTAAAACCGTAAAAGGTTTCTTCATCCCAAAAATCTTTTCCAAGGAGAACTCAAAACATAGGAATATTAATATTTGTGGTACTAATTATCGAGTTAATAAGTTGAAATTAAAGAATATCAAAAAGAAAAGAGAAAAAAAAACTTATGACATGTAAATACATTTGATCTGATAATGTTGATGTGTTAGATCTGCATAATATTTGGATTACTTTGGTGACTTAATATATTAATAAAAAAAACAAATAAAAAATGCTAAGGGTGAGTTATCTAAATATTACCAAAAATAAAAAAATAAATATTAAGGTTTTCATTTATTACAAATGAAATATTATGTGTCTATTATATAATTCCTAAATGAACACTTTCGCCAAAGTCTAAAAGTTGTAAACCCAAGTTTCCTATGGTTCTTTTCTTTTTTTTTTTTTTTTTGCAAGTTTATATATATTTTTAAAAGAAAACAATAACACATGCAGGACACACTACAACAGGAAAGCCACATCAGCTGGGTTAAAATTTCTATCGGGTGATTAGTAGAACAAATAGTTTTTCTTTTAGAGGAAATTTCAGAATTGGCCTTTGGTACACATTTTGCATACTCTAAATTTGAATTTGTCGAATTTTATTTAAAGATAGAGCTGTAAATATGGGCCGCCCGGCCTGGCCTGACCCGTTCGGACCAAAAGAGAAATTCGGGCCGGGCCGTGAATCAGCCCGACCCGAAAGTCTAAAAAGAAGGCCCCGCTCGGCCTTATAGCCCGATGATTATATACTGGGCCAGGCCAGTACTATTTTATTAAAATATTATTTTTTTAATATTAATTACAAAAAATGACAAAAAAATATTCTCTTTTTAAATTGACAACCGGGCCAGTCCTACGGGCTCACTACCTCGGGCCGGGCCGAGCCCAATCCGTGAATAATGTAATGCCGAGCCGAGCTGACCTCGGGCCAAATTTTGCGAGCCGCAGGCCGACCTATTTGGCCCGACCCATATTTACAGCTCTATTCAAAGATAGATAAATGTTATGCAAAAAATATTTCTAGAAAGACATTTTCAAAAATAGGCAAATAATTGTTACCAATATCACTTATGCCAATAAACTTGCTTTTTGTTGTGTTATCTCCAAATGAAATATCCATCATTCTTTCTTTGTGAAGATTAAAAGCTTAGTAAAGTCATCAATTTTGTTCTTGGAGCCCACACTTTCTCGCTTGTTTCTACAATAAAGATTCAAATATAGATTTTAGGTACCCACATAACTTTGGGTCTGTAGGGGGTTAGTTATTAAATTTTTTGGTACTCATTCTTATTTGACACCCAAATATGTATTTTTGTTAATGGAGTATGAAAAGCTTTAATTACACATATATTTTAAGTCATTACTAGATGTTGCTTTGACAAAATAATTTTTGAGATATAATTTTGTTTTATGAAAGGTTTGTATCCTATACCTCTTTTGTCAAAAACACATCTTTATCTACAAAGCATTAAATCAAAATTCTTCTTTCCTTTGGTGGACTTGTGGAAAATATTAGTTAAATCTAAAATTTTTTCTTTTAAAGAAGTATTTTCATTTTTCAAAGATACAAATATATTACAAGTCAAAATAAATTTCTTTTCTTTTGAAAATTTCTCAAGTTCTTTCGATGAAAGAGATAATATCTTCTTACGAGCATTATTTTTCAAAACAAGCGATTTATAGTTATCATGCAATTCATTAAAATCATCAAGTGGCATATTATATGATAACTCTTCTTCATCACTATCATTATCAAAATCATCAAGTAAGTCATCATTGAGTTGAAGAGATGTTACCTTATTATTGATAGCCATGAAGTACATGTTGCCAATCTCCTCTTAAATTTTTTCATTTAATTTACCGTTTCCATTATTAACACATGTGGCTTTCATTTCTTTTTTTTCTTCCCTATTTTGATTTTTGTTCTTAATTATTATGATCTCACATGAAATAATAAATTTGATGAATTTTTCTAGAAGCACATTGGTGATGTCTTTCTCTTCTTGGATAGTAACTACCTCTTTTTGATAAAAGTTAAGGTTTTTAAAACTTTTGTTACCAATTCGCTATTACTATAAGTTTTTCCAAAAGTACGAAGATCATTAGTGATGTTAGTAAATCTCATAAATATTTGAGTAATAGATTCATCACTTTTCATTTAAATAACTCATAGTCATGTACAAGCATACTAATTTTACTTTCTTTAATTTGATTTGTATTTTCATATGAGCTTTCAAGATTTTCCACATTTCATGTGCACTAGTAGCCATTTGTATACTATTATAAATATTTATATCTATACTATATAACAAATAATTCAAAGCATATCTATTTCTAAAAAATATGATTTTGTCAAAATCATCATATTCATCTAATTCCTTTTTAATAAGTTCATCATGAAATATTTTTCTAAGAATATATGGATCTTGAACAATAATATTCAATAAATCATCACCCATAAATTTAAGAAATTTAAGCATATTAATTTTCTAAATATTATAGTAAATACCATTGAAAAATGGTGCTCTAGTTGAAAACCCCTCATTTGAAAAATTTTGAAAATTGTTTGGGTGTGTCATCTCAAGACGATTAAGTCTTTAAAATTTGAGCATTAAGTTCTGATATCAATTATTAGCCTAAGATTGACAACCCAAGAGGGGAATGAATTAGGTTTTAAAAAGTTTTTAGAAATTTTTCAACTATGTAAAACTATACACCACTATTTTTAACTATGAAGCTAAATGAACAATAATACCAAGCATATAGTGATAATACCAAGTAAATTAAGAATACTAATTATCAATCACAAAATCAAATAGTTTGCAATAAAGTAAAGAGTGTAAGGATAGAGAAAATATAAACTCGATTTTTACGAGGATCGACAAACACGACGGTTTACCCACGTCCCCAATCTTCGGCAACTTGGTTCAAGCTTTCAATTACCGGATCAAGATTATAGCTTGACCGACCTTTGTACAAACTGAGTGAATTCTTCTTAGGCTCACCCACGCCTTTATAGTAGTCTTGATGCTGGCTCTATCATGTTTAATCTCAGATTATTTTTACTCTGGTATCAAACTCACCTAGACGGATTGTTTAGACAATAGTATCAATCTTACTAACTCGCGGGTTATTTAGACTCTAGTGATAACCTCACATACACTTGGATTGTTTAGATATCGATGGCAACCTCACCTAAATCGGGTTGTTTAGACTCCGGTGGCAACTTGACCTATGCACAGATTGTTTATGACTCCAGTGCTAACTTCATCTCAATTCAAATAGTTTTTCAATAGTCAAGAGTGAACATATTCAAGAACTCTTATCTCAAAAGTAATAAATACAATTTTGGCTTAGGAGATTTGAGAACAATGCATAAATGATGCTCTAAGAATGGCTCAAGTAGATTTGAAAGTTTAAGTTGAGTAAAAGAGAGCTTTTGTACTTAGAAATTGATTAGACATTAATATAGATTCATATTCTCTTATTCTAAGTCGTCAAACTTAGCTCTATTTAAAATTATCTTTGAAAACTAGCCATTTTTTATCGCTGGTAACTTGGTGCCAAAATTTTGGTTGACCAAGAAACTAGCCATTGGAATCTGACACACTAATTCAGTTCTAACGGTCATTTTCAGCCGAGATTGGTCGACCACAATGGTTCAAATATCAGTAAATAGTTTCGTTGATGGTCATTTTTAAAATTTTCTTTTTCTAAATAATTTTAACATTAAAAAAGAACTTTTTAAGGGTATTTTGGCTAGATTAAAAATAATATTTATTTTCAAACTTCTAAAATAAAATAACTATTTTACCTTAAAATAGTTTTAAAATTATTTTAAAAGTATGAGCCAATGCAAAGAGAATCTATGTATAATGAACTAAATCAAATACAAGACTAAGTATAAAATATATCGTATCTAGACACGGTCTTGTATCTTGATTGTTCATTTTCAAGTTTGATTCTAATAGGTCCATATGCATCCATCTTCAAGCTTGATTCCTTGACTATGCTATAACTTTAAAACTATTCACTACACACTCAAGTTAAATTATTAGGACTAAATCAAATATTTGTGTTTATCAAAATAAGAGTGAATAAGATTGAAACCTTAATTTCTCAACAACAATTTTATTTTTCATTAGTTTGACTAGCATTTTTCATGTAAAGCACAAGATTTTCGTTTAGAACAATGTTATATGGCACCAGTAATGTTCAATACCATATGAGGTATAATTCTATAACTGAGTGATTATAATTAATAAATTGTACCTCACATGGGTTACATGTAGAAAGTAATTATAATCCGTTATGAACAGACTGATATATCATGTGGTGTTGAGTACTATATAGTTCTTCTTAGTATTACCCTTTCTTTTAAGTTGCCAACATCATATTTTTGACTCTTTAACTTCCAACAATGTTACAATCTTTATAACTGTTCTTTTTTGAAAGCGTACAATCTTTATAACTGCTAATTGGCTGTTAATTTATTAAAGAGTCCTAATTATTTAGGACACTTGCTAGTTACATACGTGAATGGGAGTTTTTGATATAGGACTCTTAGCAAATGATAGGAAAGTGACCAATCGTGTATGGACTCTGTAGAATTGAAACTCTTGTATCATTCTCTATATGTAGACGTTTGTGGTAGCCGTATGAGAGAGTGAGGCTGAAGAGACTAGAGAGAATGAGGAATAATGTAATCTCTTGGAGTTTTTGAGATATAAAAAGCTAAAAGCGGTCATAGGGTTTTCAGGTTAGTATAACTAAGATGAATAGGGGAATATTTTTTTACTCATAAAATAGCCCTGGTTAGGGTTGTTTTCTCAATTTTATTTTTTCATTAATTTTTTCAAAGCTCTTTGCAAAAGTACCTAATTCGAAAAAAAAAGGTAAAAAAAGAAAAAGGAATAGTTCCACCTTTCAATTATAAATAATGTAGTCTGATGACCTTGAGTCTTCGAGGTGTGTTCTTTTTTCCGTTTAAGTATAAGCATTCTAGGTGAGTGTGTGTACATAGATATATATTTTAAAGTGTGAGATTTCATTGATTGTAAAAGAAAATCGAACTCGGATGAAAAATATATGTATATATACATAACTGAAGGTCTCAAGCACGTGTTGGATGGACTATGGACTATGGAGCAATGCATGTGATGGTTAATTTAGATTTTAGGTATTCATCTCAATATTACATGGTTATACAGGGGGTTAATTGCTAAATCATATTTTTAAGATTCATAAATCTAAGTTAACAAAAATCTTTTATGGTGTGTTACTAGTACTTTCAATAGCTAACTTTCTTTAATTATTGAAAAAGAAAAAAAATAGGAAAATTCTTGAAAACTAGTATAGAATAGAGAAATACATGACTATTGAACAAGAATACCCTATTTTTGGGCTCCCATTTCACTAGATATCCCTTTTATATTTTATTGACAAAAATGCCCTAATTTATTTTATCCATCTTTTTAATTCCAAGATTACCGTCTTTACCATAATTTCAAGCTCGCTAGTATAGAGAATCTCTCTTATACTACCCTCTCTCCTTCCCCGCTGGTTCGTCTCCCTTCTCCTCCTCTCTCCTCTCTCTCTCTCTCTTTCTCTCTCACATCTAAATGCTCTGGATCATGTGCCTCATGAAGCCGTCATTATCCTCTCTCTCTCTCTCTCACACACACACACACTGACATTTGAACGCTCTGGACCTTGTGTCTCATAAAGTCGTCGTCGTCCTCTCTCTCTCTTATTAGAGAAATATCTGACTATTGTAAATAATTTTTTTTGAAAAGACTATTGTAAATAATTAGTTAGAGCTAATAAGTGGTACTATGGTAGTCATATTATTCAAGGGATTGAACAAGAATACCCTATTTTTAGGCTTTCATTTCATTGTCGACAAAAATGCCCTAGTTTATTTTCTCTATCTTTTTAATTCCAAGCTTGCTAGTATAGATATTCTCTCATACACTATCCTCTCTCCTTCTCCACTGGTTAGTTTCCCTCCTCCTCCTGATCTCTCTCTCTCTCTCTCTCTCTCTCTCTCTCTCTCTCTCTTTCTCTACACTCTTTGGATCTTATGTCTCTTGAAGCTATTGCCATTCAGTGACCTCCAAAGAAAGATTTTCACTCGCATTCTCATCTTCATCTCATTCCACCATTTTTTATCATCCGACGACAACTGAAAGGGATTTGATTGTAAAGTATCTTGTTGTTAGATTTGTAATTAGGGCTATGATTGAGAATGACTTAATGGTCAGACTAAAGATCGGAAGTAAGGAATTGTATATCTGATAATTGTTGAGAAAATATGGAGAAAAGACTGTATTCTATATGTGGCCGAATTGGCTTCTGCACCTCTTAAGTTTTCATTCCATTTTAGCTAATTTATTCAAATTTTCTTTCTGAAATATGTTGGTAAATGAATTATATACACTGATAAATGAAGGTAAATAAATTATACATACCGGTAAATAAAAAAATTACACTCGTTAATGAATTATATACCATGGTAAATAAATTATATACACTAGTAAATGAATTATATACTGTGATAAATGAATCATATACATCAGTGAACAAAAAATATATACCGATAATTGAATTATATATTGGTATATTATAAACATGAATATGTCAAATTAACTTATATAAGAGTATAATAGTAAAGTATAATAATTAAAATTTAAAAACGGATATTTTTATCAATAAAATAAAAATGAGATATTCATTAACTCATAAGTGTAAAAAGGGTGGTATAATTTCCTGTGTTATTTATATAAGATGAATTTTGAAAATTTAAATATCACAATTTCTACGGTTTAGATTACGGATTACAAGGAGTGAGATTTTTTTTTTTTTTTTTTTGGGGAGTGGACAAGGAGCGAGGATTTTTTTTTGAGAGTGGACAAGGAGCGAGGATTTGAAATTAAAATGAACGTACGATATCAAAGTGAGTTGGAGCACTTGCCTAAATTTGAGTGAGGATTACATAATTGTTTAGAAAAAAGTTGCATATAAATTTTTGTTTTTTTGTTTTTTTGTGTTTTTTAAGAATCCAGTTTAGTGGCTCCGCCAGTGATTGTATAACAAGGCCAAGTCCACACTCTAGAATTGCAAGTGGAAACTTTTTTTTAATTCAAAATCAATGAAAATGAACTTGGGTGGGATACTAGATAGATCCACCAAATTTTCCTAGAACCACCACTTAAAGTCCATTTGATATATATATTTTTTTTAAGTTAAATGTGTTCACATGACCAATATTTGAAAGGAATGCGTTCACTTTTATAGTCTTATACAATTGACATGTGCACGAAGGATGAGTACTTTATTCTATTTAAGTCTTGAGCTTTTTTTTTTTTTTTTTTCTTTTTTAAACTGTGGGCGTTCACTGATCAATCTTTTCTCTATGAGTCAGTGCAAGTTATATTTATAAAAAAGTGATGTTAGGCTATCTGCCATTAGTTTTTTTTCAGTTAAAATTACACTTTCATGAATATATATGGTTGCCAATTCAGTAATTTTTTATTTTTTTACACTTATGTGTAGGTATTTTGTTTAGCCGTTGGATTATCATCTAATGGTCCAATGGCTATAATAAAGTGTATAAAAAGACGTGCATCATTAATNAAAAAAAAAAAAAAAAAAAAAAACTATTGGATTGGTACCTATATATATATATTCTGAACATTATATTATTAGATTAATTGTAATTATTCAAGTTTACTGTTGTATCTTAAAGTCAGAAGCTACGTTCTAATATCTTCTTTTTTGCACTAGCAGTGAATCAGTCGATTTTTCTTGTTCGATGCGTACATTGACTTAAAGCAAAGAGATTTTCACGAGAAACAAACACTAGCATGCAACCTCTTAATGATTTTTACACGTGATTAATAAAACAAAATCTAAAAATGTGGTGTACAACATAAATTCCCCTAAATTTTCGATTAATATTTGAATGGTATCCGAACATACAGCCTAAAAGAGTCTAAGACACATAAAAGCTTTGGGGTCTAGTTTTCAATCAGCTTTCTTTGGGGTCTACTCTAAGTTTTTCCTCCATGTTTTGCATTGTGTGGACGTTTTTACAAATGTCTATATATTTGAGATTTGTCAATATTGTCGGCATTCCACAGACATCCTTAAAAAATATCAATCCCAATAATTCGTTATTCAAAATGAGACTTTAAAATGTACATAATGTCCTAGAAATATTGACAATATTGTACAGTGTGGTGGGTGATATTATGAACATTAAAAAATTGCACAAAAAATTTATACTAATAACGTAACATCATTTTCAATTACACGTTTTTTTAAAATGATAGTAGTCCAATAGTGTGGTCCTACTTTGATATAAAGTGTGAATACTACATGTGTAAGTTTTTTGTGTATATAACTTTTTGGTATCCATAACATTGCTCTTATATGTGACCTTGTTAAAACACGTATACATATTATCTGTATATATATTTATACGGGGAAAATTCACGAGAACGTATTTTCATGAAACTGGTACTAGGTCCAAATGTTGTTCTCGGTTGCCTTACATGTTTCAGCTCACCCATTTTTTCCACTAAAATGGGCCCAAATTTGAACCACATGATCAAATCATAGGATTGAAATGCTAGAGGTAGATTTAAACAAATATGCATCCTCACCGCAACATGATTTTTTCATCACAATCCGGAAACATAATTTCAAAACAAAAAATGAAGCTTCGATCGACAACTTAAGGCCATTATGTTATGCTATACGTACCCAGTAAAACTAGACATTTTTGGATTCTCCTGTCTCTTTGCCACTAGCTAGTTCATTTGAGATTGCATGTGATCAACTAATCACAAAGTATTGTATATGTTAGTGTGGATTTTAGTCTATGAACCAACACACGCCACATGTCTTTAAGTAGTTCCTCTTGAAGAAAGCCGAAATTCAAATTTGATATAGGTGTGGTCCGTATAACTTTTAATAAGATTATAGATGGACCTTTTCACCAGCCGATTAGTTTGGTACCAGCGTGGTACCCGCCGAATCTTTCACAAATGATATCAATTTTAGTACTCAATGATATGGTACTATATATTTTTAAGAAGTAGCAAGAGAGAATAATGAAGTGAGGAGAAATACAAATAGACAAATAGTGTTTTGGAAAATTGTATTAGCCTATCCCTTTTCAGGTGAATATGATATTATTTATACTGGATTTGTGGTCCCCAAAATACTAGTGTTGACAGCTACTGTACCGATTGGTAGGTGATTAACCAGGTATAGCCTCTCCACGACCTGTGCCGCCTTTTGTGTGTTCGAGTAACGGGACTGTACATGTTACTTGGTTGGATCCTCGTTCTTTTTCTTGGTTTTTGGCGAATTTCCTCGGCCACTTGTTGCTGGTCTTCTGATATGGGCGCTCGGCCTGTCTATGTGAGTTATAACATCAGACCAAGACTTGATCTTCTCATTGAGAGGCACGACTCGCCTTTAGTCATCGATCAGCTTGTCTATCATCTGGGAGACTTACATTAAGATTAGTGTCGTTTTGCGTTAGCTACGACACGTCGTTCAGGATCTTCCCTAGGGGCCACTTATCATTTTTCGATTGGTCTGGGTGAAACCCCCACGCTACGACACATCGTTCATGATCTTCCATAAGGGCCACTTGTCATTTTTTTTTTTTGATTGGTCTGGGTGAAACACCCCCACCAGTATATATAATTTGAATTCCCATGTGACAAAATTTCTAAATAAGAGTCTCTTTACCAATAATGTGCCTAAGGCTACCATGACTGATCTGTGGTTGGCACAGTAATTGACTTAATAGCTTTTTAGCTTCACTATATACAGGCAAAAGTGGAATATACACTCATTTTGTTTTGTATTTTAAACTTTTTGTTACACTCATTTTGTTTTGTATTTTAAACTTCAAAAAGCTAAATTTGTCCTTAAATCGGCTTAATGGCAGGGTAAGGAAAGCTTAGCATCTCACGTTTAATATACCAAAAGTCCATTATCTAAATTAAATATCAATTACATAGGAACATTAAAGGAAACTAAAATCAAATATATTGTTTGTACCTCCACAATCCTTGTCATGGTACGTCCATATATACACTAATTTCTATATTCTTGTTTTTTCTTGTTGCTTTGTCCGCTGATATATTTGTCTGCTCCCAAACTTTTCGTCTTACATGTTGAAATGGCATTCTTCCCACTCAATT
>JXTC01001166.1:0-15792 GCA_002914845.1 Trema orientale | reverse complement strand
CCTTTCCAAAATCCAGTTATAAAACAAGTTTACAAATATTCAAGTACAATCACATATTCAAAATCAAAACCAAAACCAAAGTCACCATGTTCATAATCATGTTGTACATATCATAAATCAACCAAGTATAAGTATATCTATGAGCTCGTATCCTCTCATCACGGTCCTATAATACCTCTTGAACAGAGGTACCCAGCATCCTGACACTACCCAGAGGTGTGTCAGCAAAACTTGCGCAGGGGTCTAGGTCTCTCACCTAGCGCTGCAGCAACTCGCCAGCGATCTAAATACCATGATGCTAAAATGGAACTCAAGTGTATGATCCTATGGTAGGTACAACATATCATAGAGTGTGTAATAACCATGCATCAAGTATATCAAGAAATCATGCTTTAAAACTCATTTGGTATTATTCTGAGATTTATAGAAAATTGGGCAGCATAACGGCTGTATTTTCCCAAAACCAAAATTTTTAAACCTGCTTAAAAATCATACAAACCAGTCCCAGAACAATCCAATACATTTCAATAGTTCAAAAGTCCACCAGATATCCAATCAAATCTATAAAATCCATGAAAATCAACAATTTCAAGAAATAAGTCATAATGCACATTTTAAATCAAAATAAGTATAAAACTTGGTAATTGAACTCCTACCTCACTAGAATAGCGATACTACGCTATTGAGTCCTCGAGGTGTCGTTGACGATTTCCCGGAGGGTCGAGAACCATTCCGAGCCCTCGATCGTCCTCTTGCGAAAAGTCAACTTCTCACCGGGGTCTTAATTCTACAAACAGACTTCTTTACTGAATTCCTAGCACTCAAAATAGGTAGGTTAGACATATAACTTGCCAAATTTGGGTCCGGGTCCACACCGGACCAGTGGCATACAAATCGAGACAAAATCTCGACCGTCCGATCGCGATTTTTGTGCCGATCACCAAACAACACAATATATATATCAAACTTCTCTATTTTCCGAGTACATTCCAAATATGAGGCCGAAAACACAATTCAACAGCCGGATTGACAAATTTAAATATAAAACTAAAATAGCTCAAAATTGACAAAAATGGCAAAATTCAATCCGGACAATATTGAGTCAAGATATATATACCATGTCGAAGATCGTGAGGAGACGAGTTGAACGGGACCGGTTTCACAGTGAAAGGACGCCGGAATCGGCGCCGGTGACGGAAAAACCGAAAATGCTCAAACGGCTTCCATGGAGGTTTTCCGGCAAACCACTGATCGGCGGCAGCTGCAGGTGGCCGGCGGAGGGGCGTGGCGGCTTGGCGAAGACTCGCCGGCGGTCCTTGCCGGGGGATGGAGCTCCAGGCGGCAGCGGCGTGCTTCGGGGGTTGCTCGGCCTAGAGACAAAATAGAGAGAGAGAGTCGAAGTGAGGGAGAGAGGAGAGAGAGAGTCAGAAACGTATATACATATATTATTATCTGATTTTGATTTTTTTTTTTTTACCTGGTCAAAAGACCATTTTACCCTTAAAGTATACAGGTTTTTACAATTATAGTCTAACTTAAGTTTATGATAATATGTGAGTTACTTGCATATTAGTGAAACATTTTGATGTTGTTGTCTTGTTTTGACAATACGTCTTTGAAATATTTATTTCTTTGTAATATTCACATTAATGAAAATTATACATTGAGTTATTTTATCACATATGTGAATATTTAAATAAGTATAATACACAATTTTTATAATACAAAATTTTAATCCTACGAGAAAATGATACCATAATGAAATTTAATTTTATAGAAAATGAACTAAATAATTAAACTTTAAATCAGATAATTCATAGAATTGTAACTCAACATGTTACAAGAAATAAATAGGTGTTTATTATATTCGAAATAAGGTTGTACAATAAAAGGGAGGATATAAAATCTTTTAAACGTTCGCTTAAAAAAAGTAGAAGAAATTTATAATGACTTGCTGAAACTATATCAAATTAGATTTTTCACCAAAAAATCATTCCAAAGTATCAAAAAAATCGTTTCAAGTAATAGAAACAAAAAACATGTAAAATTACCAAAAGACCCCCCAAACTTGCTAGCAAAATTATCATTTCGGCCATATTTCTATCCTTTCCTATTATTAAATTTGTTTATTTTTATTTTTTTTGTCCCTTTGTTGTACTTTTCACAACTTCTAAGAGTTTTGTTATCTAGTTATACTGATAAGAAAATTTGGTTTGTAAACCTTTATTTTCCTTGTCTTCCAATGAGGCACTAAGTGTAATATCCCGTACATAAAAAAAAAAAAGAAAAAAAGAAAGAAAAGAAAATAAAATAAATAAATGAAAGGGGAAAAGACAATATGGCCAAAGAATTAGTTAAATAATTAAAGATATTTTGATCACCTTAATAAAATTAGGAAACTTTATACATATAAACTTTTAGAGTCTGACTGAGAGTTAAAAAAAAACTATTATACTCTGCAAAGGGAGAGGAAATGGCTGAGGACTTGAGAGAAGAGGAAGGGGTATAAGAATGATTTGTCAATTGCCTAAGGTAATGAACTCCTCCCCATCGAATATCAATCTATTAATCGGGACTTTTGGGGTAAATTTTGTGTCTAGAATTTTATAAAATCTAATTTTTTTAGTCATGACTCTGGGGATTATTTATATTTTTCCTCTCATTGTAAGGTTTAAAATGAGACCAAAATTACGTGACTTGAATATGTAGATTAAAAGTTATAGATTTTTGAGTGTTGGTCTAAGATGGTAAAACGCAGTAGAGGTTACGACTGGCTTTTCAGGGGACTATTGTTGGTCTGATAGGGTTATATAACGATTGAAAAGCTTATTTGATAAGGTGTCCAATGGTATATAATTCGTCAAAAACGGACTTATAACCAAAGATTTATAGCCTTTTGAAGTGAGCACTACGAATCTGAAAAAGTCTGAAATTTTCGACACTGTTAGCAAAACGTGGCAACAACTTGTCTGACTATGTTTGGCCCACCTATGGACCCCACAGCCATTTTTTTGGCACTTTTAGGATCCCCATCATGTGTAGAAATTTTTTCCTAAGTTTCGTAATTTTTAAAGTTTAATTTGAATAGTTATGAGTTTACGATATTGAGGTTATGGAAGATGGTATAGCAAACGTATCGAGTGCGCATAGGCAATGGGTTAGATATTTTTCTAACTCTGATTTAAATTGTCTCTTAAGTATTTAATGATCGCACTTGATTTTTGTTATGAATATAAGTGTCTGTGGTAACTAGCAATTTGTCGATTAGGCTAGTGAACAGGTAAGTAACCTTTGATCTTTTCCAGGTAAGTAACCTTTGATCTTTTCTAGTAGTTTTTCTTTATCACGAAATTAAATGCTTTATTGTTTCTAATAAACTCATTTTTATCAAATATTTTCTTAGAGAATATGATTTTAAGAGAAAATATAGTTTTGGCAAATAAGACATTTATTGAAAGAAAATTATTTTACTGAACATGATTATTTTTATTAAAAAATAATAATGAGTTGATCTGGCTATTGTTTTGGTACCAAAATATAGATCAAGTATATAAAATTACTATTGAATATTGTTACATGAAAATTATTTTAGAATGAGATGAAAATGAAATTGTTTATGATTCGTTATTGTCATAAGTATTTTGAAACTCTCTTCAGTGACTATACAATGTGGACCCATTCTATGGGGATTATATGTGGACAGTACTATTAAATGTGGACCTAGTTATATGGGTTAAATATAGTAGATTTGGACCCAGCTACAGGAGTTATTTATGGCAGGTTCAGATCTAGTAACAGGGGTTAAGTGTGGTCATAGTCACCAAAAATTGCAAAGTATAATTGAAAGATTTTTTGGCATGATTAGCCCCTGAATTTTTCGTTGATTTGCAATGTGTCCCTTGAACTATTTTTTGGCAATTAGGACCTTGAATTTATAAAACTGTTGCAATCTACCTATTTCCGTTAATGACTGTCAAATTTTGGATGGATTTAGACATGTGCTAGTTATGTGCAAGTTTTTTAAGGGTATAATGTATATCTCACTTGGTTTAGAGGCAAAAATAACAAATGAGAGTTTGGAGGGGATGGTTTTGAAATTCAAATTTTTAAACAATTAAAGAATAAATAAAATTTAACTCACTTAAATGTTGAGTTATCTTCAAGAGTAGTTTAAGTATTTTAGTAATTTTTTGAGTTATTTTTAAAAGCTATATTATTTATATTATTAATTTAACATTTTTATTTTTTATTAAATGCTTTCACATTAAAATTCAAGCAACGTTTTATTTAAAAAAAATCAATATATTTATTTTTGAAGTTTAGAATTGTTAAATTGAATATGTCATTATAATTTGTTTATTCTTTAATTGTTTAAAAATTTGAATTTCAAAATTATTTTTTCCGCTCCAAACTCTCATTTGTTATTTTTGCCTCTAAACCAAGTGAGATACCCATTATACCCTTAAAAAACTTGCACATGACTAGCACATGTCTAAATATATCTAAAATTTGATAGTTATTAATGGAAATAGGTAGATTGCAATGGTTTTATAATTTAGGGTCCTAATTACCAAAAAAATAATTCAGGGAATACATTGCAAATCAACGAAAAATTCAGGGGCTAGTCATGCCAAAAACCTTAATTGAAATTGGTATTTTGACGGAGTGAGATTCGAAAAGGAAAAAAAAAAAAAGATTTGGAAACTTATTATTTATTTTTGTTAAATTGTTTACTAAATCAACTTGATTTGATTATTTTCTAAAGTACTAAAATTTCTAAAACTAAATTTGTTCTGAAAAATATTTGTTAATAATTTTTTGTTTACGTATGGTTGATCTAGCTATTTAAGATTACTAGTTACTTATTAGGTTTTAAGCTCACTTTTTTAGTTTTCTTTCTCAGGTTTTAAAGATTTTCAGTTAAGAGGTTCACTAAAGGAGAATTTGTCTAAATAATTGGAATGTATCTGAGTTCATGAGTGAAAGAGGAAAACTCATTTATTTTTATTTAGAAAACATGAATACTAGAAAGATCAATTAATACAAATTTATTAGATTACCGTATGTATTTTATATAGTTGATTTTTAATATTTGGAGACTTAATAGAATTATTAGGTTGCACATGATTTATTAGTATTTATTGGAGTTTAATTATTTTTTATTTTTATGGATTGTAGATAGATGTTTTACATATTTATAAAGTTTTTTCTTATTAATATGCCGCGCACGTTCTCAAGAGTTGGGCGTGACACTAAGCGCTTCAAATGAAAAATGAGGAACATAAAATTATTCTAGCTAGCTAGTAGCTACAACCTCGTATAGCTTTAGCTCCACTACTGCTTCAGTTTAATTTCTTTTTTCTTTTCTAAACCAGCAACGTTTGTGGGACCCAATTAAACTGCCTCCTTTCAAAACCAGTTGAAGTGGTTGGTTTGGTTTCTGTAGACGCAAACAACATGGTAGCATAATCTTACATATATTTATATTTTCATTTTTCCCAAGTTCCTATCAAGCTTAGAAGTGAGAACCTGAGACCGATCTCATATTCTTCTACATTCTATGCAAAGCTCCTACCGTCCTTTATTTGAAGGCACAAACTCCACACTTTGTTCCATTTTTATGGAAATCAAAAAGTCTATCTTTATTCGATTGCTTCAGTCATATTCTTATAGTGTTGAACTATACCTCTAGACACTAAATAAGTACCAAAAAAAAAAAAAACGAGTATCTCACATACTCATTATGTTAAAAATAAAAACGAAATGCATAACAAAAATGACAAAAGTAGAACTTTTTCAATAGTTCAAAAGCCAAAATGACAAAATTTAAAGGTTAAAAACTAAAATAAGACTTTCTTTATACATTAAAGATCGATACATTCAGTTATACTAAGTCTTAACTCCGACTTTGCTTGAATAAGATCCCTAAGATTCAGTTTACATATTCTAATTTCTAATTATTTCTTGAATTTAGAAAAAGTTAATTTCGATGTTTACCTCAATATTTTGAAAAAAATACTAATTACAAAACTTATAGGAGATATTCCTTGGTTGATAATAGATTAAACTTTTCCTTTAATTTGATGAATTCTTCTTGAGAAGATA
The DNA here is from genome assembly GCA_002914845.1 of Trema orientale. Taxonomy (NCBI): domain Eukaryota; kingdom Viridiplantae; phylum Streptophyta; class Magnoliopsida; order Rosales; family Cannabaceae; genus Trema; species Trema orientale. Next base: position 9,687 of record JXTC01001166.1, on the reverse strand, counting down.
TCTAGAACAAATAACTTGAAGGATGTGCAAGCAAAGATGAAAGAACTAGTTAACATGAATTGTCTCATTTACTAATTGTCATTTAAAAGATTATATCATTCAAGTTATAAATTTAAAAAAATAAAATAAAAAAATAATGATAATAATAAAATGAAGGTGTCATAATATTTTATATTTTTCATTCTTAAGATGTTTCCGCTAGACCGGTTCTCTCCCTTTTATGTTTTTTTTTTTTAAAAAAATTAGTTTCTATATTGGCTTCTGTCTCTTACTAATTGACACAAACCCATAGACCATGCTAGTATAGCTAGGCAATAGGCATGACTTGGACAGAGGAGACATACTGAAGGTGTCTCTTAATGGTTTAGCTGGTGTCGTTGCAACTTGGAATTGCATGTGGTTCTCCTTGACTTTGTGAAAATCCAGTCATAATATATGTGACACCAGTTCAACTGTTCTCTATGTTTATTCATGTCTGATTGGCATCTTTTCCTACTTTTTTTTTTTCTTTGAGAAAAACATCTTTTCCTACTGACTATTTCAAAAGTGGACAAAGTTTATAATTGGATCGTATAGACACCATGTGTCGTAGACTCCCAGGTAATTTCGTGCTCAAAATTAAGAATGACAATGGGTAAATTGGAGACGGTTTTTCGATTACTATTACATATCCGAAAATCAATCACAATATCATACTTACTCCATAAATCATTCTTTTAGATATGGGGACGGTGTGGGTGTTAACCAACAAATAACGGAGAAAATCCTGATTATCCATTACCTATTGATAATAATAAAATATTATAAAAATTAAGATGAAAATATTAAATTCTTTTCATAATCAACAAAATATTAAACACAATAATATAATAATAATTTTTAAACTCTAAAATTTAAATATATAAGTATATATAACTCTCCAAATTCATTATTTTACCAAAAATATAAGAATATAGATAGTGTAAAATTAAATAAATATTTATATGTATAATAATTTTTCTATGTAAATATATATATATAGGGGCAGGTACAGTGCGGATTGTGCTAATACTATCCACGCACCATACCCGCATATTAACAGTGCCGTTATTCTCCGCTCCGGTCATTTTTCTCGCTTGAGCAGTTTTTTCTCTCCCAATTTGGATCGGATAACCACGAATACCCGTAACCATGAGTTATATTGCCATCCCTACTCAAAATTCTCACTTTTTTGGCTAAATGAGTGTTTTCATATAGATACCTGTATATTTTTGCAAAAATTACAAAGTAATGTACTTCTATCTTATCACAATTAAGAGGACTACTACTAACAATCGGATATGTTAAGATATTACATCAGTCCTTTATTTTTATGGACATTGGACACGTAATAAAACCCACAACAGATTCGCCTGAATATAGTATTGATAAGAAATGCTTTTTTTTTTAAGATTAATTTAAAAAATGGACTTTTTTTTACGTCTATTTATTAAATGACCGTTTTATAATTTTATTTTGATAAATGATCAGTTTTAATTGATCTATTTTTTATAAACCAAATCAATTTTCAAAAAATAAATCACAATATGTTTTGACATACTAAATATGAAAAACTTTCACTCCATTTCGTAAATAGTTTTTAAAATTCCGCCTTCTTTTAATAATGTTTGAAAAACGGTCATTTTGTAAATTATAATCTGAAATTCAGCCATTTAGCTAAAAAGTTCAGGTTTCTATCATTTTACATATAAAAAACTAAAAGAATTACAAAAATACAGAACACAGGCTTTTTTCAAATTTTCATACGGTTTTTATTAGAAAAATATCACTTTTTAAAAAATATTTAGAAAAATATCATTTTTTAAAATAGTTACTGATTACCGATTTTTAGAAACTTGTTACTGGTTACTAGTTATCAGTTATAAATACCTTTAGTTACTAGTTACTAGTTTCTGGAAACTGGTAACCAAAAATTAGTTACTATTTTAAAAATGGTATTTTTCTAAATAGTTTTTAAAAAATGATATTTATCTAATAAAAACCATACCGCATATTAAAAAAACTTAAACCACCTTGTTTTTCAAATTTTTTTCTAAATTACCGTATAATGTCTAATTTCCTCAAAAGCTCATAGAGAATTATGATTGATATCAGCCCGTTTAACCAATCAATCACAGGCTATCTCAACTAATGCATTAAGATTAAGAGGGAATTTGATTTTTTTTTTAACGATAATTTTTCAAAAAAAAAAAAGAAAAATTCCAGATTTTGAAATTGTTTAAAAAATTTGGATTTAATTAGAAAAATACCACTTTTAGAAGTATTTAGAAAAATACCATTTTTATTAATTTATGAGATACTTGAGGTAACGGGACATTGGTTATCCCAAGTAACTTAACTGATTATCTTGAGTATCACTGAAAATTACTTAATTTTGAAAAAATGATATTTTGATTAAAAGTGTTATTTTTCTAAAAGAACTTATAAAAGTAACATTTTTCTAAATTGATTTTGCAGAAAATTTGGCCCATCGAAAATTTTTCAATTTTTTGTACTTTAGGGCCTAGAATTTTGTAAGAAGCCTAAGATTAACTATTCCATATGTAAGGTATTACTCTATGTCACTAATGCGATTGATATTTACGAAAAACACAAAAAACTTTATTCGTAATCAATATCATGTGGGTGTGTAATTTGAACTTGTACCAGAGAAAGCCATTAAGAAATTAGCTAAAATTTTGAAGGGCTCCTGTTAGGTGGGGTATGGTTTTTGCCGCGCTGCCATCTAGTGCAAAACGATAAAACGAGAGCCAAACTTGGAAGCGATAAAAACCTTACACATATTACCTATAGGCTATAACCTATTTAATCATGAAAAAGAGGATGAGATCAACCCACACCCACATGACCCTACATCTCTGTTATCAAATTTCTTACGTGAGAATAAAATTTGACCACGAACAGGAATTAAATGCAATATGTACAAGAGACACTAAAGTTGGTTACATGTATACATATATTTTTCGAACGTCAGAGTAAGCAAATTCTTTCGAGTGGAATTTTGATTACAAACGCGAATCAAATGCAAAAAGTAAAAGAGATACTGAATTCTCCCTGTAAAAATAATATCGAGATTAATATCGAATATGAATGATCGTTGGTCGGTCTAACATATTGTTTCTCAATCCTGATACGAAAACACAACCAAAACAATCATTTTCCTAAATTATTTCTGTGTATTTTCGCCACTAAATCCAAAACCAAACCCAACTGAGAAAAACGAATATCAAAACCAATATAACCAAAGGCAGCTCGATTAGTTGTTGATTTATGGTTTCCACCAACCCCAAAAACCAAAAACCTCGCCAAATTCACCACTATTAAACTCGGTGAAAAATGTCAGTTGGGTTTTCTGTACCCACAGTACGATTGTGGGATTGTATAAGAGCCTGAAAGGTATCTATATTCCTCTTCACATCCATTCACCGCAAAATGATATTAACAGAGTCGGAAGACCCCATAGTTTTTTCTTGGTCCGAAACCATTACCCTTTGCAATTTGCATAGCATGGCGTAGGCCTACTGCACCTATTTATAAGATGCTGTGGTTTGAGTTGGAGCCAATGTGCCTTAAACTTGAGCCACAACAAAAGAAGGAAAAAGGAGCACATTTGCTACATTTTCTTAGTTTGTGTATGAGCAACACTGCTGAAAGTTTGGAAGGCATGTTGACGTTAGTAACATGGTTCAACCAACGATACTATAAAGTTTGTCCAGAATAAAAAAGGAAATAAGTTATCAATTTCAAGGGAAAAGAACAATTAAGAAATAAGTTCAAATTCCTCTGGATAACATTATATAATGGTTACAAATCCCCGATTCAAGTACTGTATTGCATATTCAGCCCGACCAAAAAAAAAAAAAAAGGAAACTGTATTGCATAGAGGTATAAGATTTGAGTTGCTTGAAAGCTAAAAAAACAGATGCGGGGAAAATGAAACTTCAAATGCGTTGATGTCTAAGATCCCGCAGGGCAGGACTTGCTCACCATATGGGGATATAATCAGTGTATCAATGACACATGTAACGACTAAACAACAATAAGCTTTTCTCAATTTCAACTTTGGAATATAAATTATACCAGTCAAAACCATGCTAATGGGTTGAGGAAGGAACAGGGTTATCTGCTGTCATGTTTGTACTGGCGATGCCTGTTGCTGTTGTTCGACCGGCGGTAGTGGCTGTTGTTCTACTGGGACACATGGCCTCCAAATTGTGTCCTTCCCCTGATCCATGAGTGCAATGCCCTTCGCAGTCAATTCAGCTCTAATTTGATCACTCTTTGAGAAATCTTTGTTTTTTCTGGCTATAGCTCTTGCATCAATCAAGTTGGTCACATCAACCTCAACTAAACCTGCTCTCTTCAAAGCCTTATCTTTAAACTGCTGTAATACCTGTCCAAGGAAAAATCAGTTAATATTAAAACGAAATATTCCACTTTAAACTGATAAGAACAGGCCATAACCCATATTACCTCACTGTATGCATCCAAGGATAGTAAACCCAGAATGTTAAGAACTGTTTTAACTTCTTGCTTCACTTCAACTAGGGATTGATTCATCAATAACTGTTGCTTCTTCTGTTGCTCTTCTTGATCCTGTTGTTCCTGCTGCTTCTGTTGCTTTTGCTGCTTTTGTTTCTTTGGTTGCTTCTTCTGTGAAGGTTAAATAAGTTTCAGTTATTCTAGACATCAACACCGACAAAAGCGCAAGAGAGAGAATTGACATAAAAGTTATTACCGAATTTGTTAAAAACTTTTACCTTAACTGCGTTGATAGAACTGTTTATCAACTTCAAGGCATCTTGAAATGCACCCGTCAATATATGTGCAGTGTTCAAGTCATCAGACATTTTAGTCTCAAATTCAGTACGTAGCTTACTGATGCATTCTTGAGCATCAGCAGGATCGAGTTGAATTGTTCTGCCATTTTGTTCTGCTCCATCCTTTGGGATTCCTTCTTCGAACAAAGATAGGGCATCCTCAGAGTCTTGCAAAGTCTAACAATCAAAAGATATGGCCATTATATCAATTCTTATTTAGTTTTGTAAAGCCACATTAGATTGGACTCTCAATTGAACATTATTCTAGACGAGTCCAAATAGGTCAATTTTCAGGGGAAAACCCCAATAAATATGTCATGTACACGAACTCAGTCCAATAGGCTTAACTCGTAGTGAGCAAAATATCAAGGCATTGCTCAAACTTCAGCTTAAGAACAAAAAAGGAAATTCTTGAAGAGAGTTCACAGACAATTTGGCAAAAAATCAACTAAAATGAAATACTGAAGCTAAGATACTTTCTCAGCAAAAGAGAAGTCGCAACTGCCAATAACTTAACACATGTATCCCACTAGATCAGACAGTGAAGAAGTTAGAAAGGAAGTATCAATTCAAGCAAAAGAGACTCATATCAGTAACTTCGCACATGTATTCCAACTACGTTGGATTCTCAATTCAACATTGTTCCAGTTCTAGAAAAGCTTCAAACCTGATATATGTAATAAACAGCATCAGAGGCACTCTCCAGCTGGGAGACTGTGTAATTGAGAGGTGAGCGGTAATGTGCACTTAACACGAAGTGCCTCAAAGCTAGAGGATGGTATCTTGCAGTAATCTACAAGAAAATGAAATATGCTAAATGCTTCATTCAATTACAACTTTGTTCAAGCTCCCAAAAGCATCAAAAGGACTAAACATTTACCTCACGAATGGTGAAAAAGTTTCCCAAGGACTTCGACATTTTCTCATTGTTATTAGTAACATGTCCATTATGCATCCAGTAACTCACACTGCTCTCTTTGCATGCAGCACAACTCTGGGCGATCTCATTTTCATGATGTGGAAAGATCAAGTCAATTCCACCACCATGAACATCAAACTTGAACGTTAAATATTCCGCACTCATGGCACTGCATTCTATATGCCACCCAGGTCTTCCAGGACCCCAAGGACTGTCCCAACTAGGCTCACCAGGTTTAGCAGCCTGCAAAAATTATAAAATACAAAATATTAGTAAGACGTAATCAGATGCTATTATTAGAAATACAGATACCAGTATATTCTTGCAGACCTTCCACAATGCAAAATCAGCCGGATTCCGCTTTCTTGAATCAACAGCGACTCGCTCACCAGCTCTATTATGTTCCAACTTTTGTCCAGACAATTGACCATAATTAGGGAATTTATCAACAGCAAAGAATACATCTCCATCAACTGTATACGCAAAGTCATTGTTGATAATCTGCCAAAAATAAAAAACAACAAATAAATGAAAGGCAACCTATATCGTTAATTCATTACTGGAAAAAATAAAAGATTTCTTTATAGGAGATTTAGAAAACAATGGTTAACTAAGTCCCCATTGATTCTAGACAGGGATTCTTTCATTTATGGTAAAGTATCAACTCCATAATAAGCAAGCTACTACATTTTAGTATCAAATATCAACAATAACGAAAAAGGAAAATGGGTATGTATTAATTTTATCCAGAGACTGAGAAACATTACACCTTTAAAAGGCTAACTATTTCCTTGCTTTCATCTCGACATTTCAACAGAAAAAAAAAATAATAATAAAAAAAAGGAAGAAGAAGAAGAAGCAATTCAAGATCAATGTACCGTCTATATTAAAAGATGAAATAATTCTTACGTTTTAATTTCTTTTGTAGTTTTAATTATGATGCATGAGATCTCTCATAAGGACTATAGAAACAACCCATGAATCTGTCCATACATCAATTATGGACTTCATTTTATTCATTTTGAATCAAGAAAGAGTGAGAAAGAGATACCAGAGATATCAAGTCCTTTATCTGTTCCATATGATCAGATACACGTGGCTGATGGGTAGGAAGGAGGCACTGAAGAGCATCCGTGTCAAGAAGGTACTCTTGGCAAAAACGGTTACTTAAACTTAATGGATCTTCTCCAATCTCATTCGCCCGACGAATTATCTGCACAGATCCCAATATACTCATCATAAAATGAAAATCTGACAACACAGCAAGTCAAGGAGCAGTCAATTTAATAGAGAAAGAAAGTTTGAGAAGGGGAGAGGAAACATGACTTAGGCAACACTCCTATATACATGAATAGATTTTCATGAAATAACATTTTATTAACACAACCAATATTTAGACATAAACAAACACAAAATTGGAACAGTTTCCTTTTTCTCTCTTTTTCTTTTTTCTTTCAACTCTTCTACCAAGCAACAGGATAGGACCAGCTCCTACCCCTCCCCTATTCCTTTAACCCTTTTTCTCCATCCATCCTTGTTACAAATGTCACATACAGTGAAAAACTCCGAAAGAACCTCGACAATGCAGCAAATACTGTCAAACTAAGCCCACTCAACCAGTAGTACTGCCTCGGTCCCCTGTCATACGATCAACTTAATTGAAACTCAAAAATCCAGCCTTTACCATTTAGAGCAACAAAAATAATGTCCTCTTGGCTCATTCATTCAAATATAATCAAGTTTTGTCCAAATAATAGGAGTGCATAAACCCCCATCCCATTAAAAAATTTTTCGTTATTAATTACAAATACAATTTGCTAACCCTAGTCTACCAATGAGAAACAATTGGCACCTTCTCGAAAGTTTTCTATGCTAGCATCCCTGTATGAGTGTACATAAGCCAGTCAAAATCAGAAACGGTTGGTTCAGCTAAAAACAACAAAAATAGATATAAAATCAGTTAAGTAAAGCCATGAGGTGATACATCTAGTTCAAAATACAGAACCTTTACAAAATAATCTGTCAGAATAGTTATCTAGAATCATAACCAGAATAGTACTACATGATTTCCTAAAAAAAAAAAAAGGAACCTTGTAAGTCTAACATAATTAAATTCTACGATAAGATGGTTTCCTAACTTCCACTTAGAATGTAACAAAATAATTCACAGCTGTGAGAATAGAGTCCAATTATTTATACACTATTATGAATATGAGAAAAACTATTAAACTAGCTCAAACTAAAATAACAAGCTAGAAAATTGGTGCAATCAAATCAGCAAAAAGCATATGGTTCGAAATGCCCACCTTGTCATCAACATCAGTGAAATTTCGAACATATGTGACTTCGTAACCCAAATGCTGCAAGTATCTGCAAACTCAAATCAAGTATAGCATGATTACTACCTAGCATAAGGCTAAAGCCCTTATTTTTATTTTTATTTTAAAAAAAAAAAAGACAAAAACAAAAAACAAAAAAGGCATTCTTTGAAAACTGTAAGTTCTTTATGGTTTCCCCAGTATGTGGCACAAAAATGGAAAATCCAAATGTTTTTACAACACCAATTATCTTCCCCATTCCAAATTTACCAAAATTGCTAAGTCATCAGATAGTCATGAATCAAAACCATCCATTAAAAAATTTCGAACTTGATATATGCTCAAACATAAAGAACCAAAATATTTACATATATGAGACCTGTAGAGGACATCGAAGTTAATGGCAGCTCGGGCATGGCCAAGATGGCTAAGATCGTAGGCGGTGACTCCACAGACGTACATGCCGACCTTTCCAGGCACCTTGGGCTTGAAGATCTCCTTCTGTTGAGTCATCGAATTGTAAACCCTAAACTCCTCCTTCGCCATTGTTGGAAAAATTTTCTCTCTCTGGATCTCGAAATATCTGGAATGAAATTGACAGAAACCCAAACCCTAATTCCCTAAAAAGCACAAGCTTCACCGTTCATTGGACGCAACGCAAAATGTTACCACGGCTCATAACGAAGCTCAAGGCCGTATAATAGTAACGGCCATGTCTAAACCTTATTTCAATTCATTGATTTCAAAGGGCAGTCAAGGCAAACCATTGACTTATGACTTGTTCGGCAGGCCTACACTAGGGGATGATATTTTTCAGCCCAGAGCAGTATTTTGGGCCTGAGGCCCAAAATCATGTCTAACAAGTGAGGAGTACCTCCAACTTTTTTTTTTTTTTATTTTTTTTTTTTTAAAAAAGTGGGGCTTAACTAATGACCACCACTTACTACAAATTAAAGGAAAATGACACACACACACATTACCAAGGTTTGAACCCCTGACCCCCCCAAACACATACACACAACCTTCAAACCTTGGACCAACTGAGCTAACCCTAGTTGGCCAGGATTACCTCCAACTTTTAAATTCATATATAACAACATATATCTTATATCCTTAACTCGAATTCGATTTATTTAATAATGATGTCAAGATTATAAACTCAAACTTATCATGTAGGTTGACACAACAGGATATGCCTAACTTTTTTCTTTATATAAATAGGTATGTATTCGTATTATGTTAACTCTACCTACTCATTAACATGTTAAGTTATTTAGGATACACTCGTTTAATATTTCTAATATATAATGCAGATTCATATATACTACACAATTTTAGAGACAAGCACATACGAAAAACATATATAAAGTGTCGAATAATACAGGTCAAAAAAATTTTATAAAAAGAGTCTCAATCCAAATATTGCGTAATGCCTTCTTTATATGAAAATTTTGTTAGAAAATGGGTTAAAGGAATGGGTTAAGTTTTTGGGCTTAACTTGGGCTTGGAAGCCCATATACATTATAAAGTCCAATTATGTGTATTAGAACCCATTTTCATGAGCCATTTTGAAGCTAAAAATTGAGTGGGA
>JXTC01001165.1:0-15875 GCA_002914845.1 Trema orientale | reverse complement strand
AATTTGTTTAATCTCTGGGCGTGGCCCCGTGGAGTAGGAGAGGTCCGAACCACGTTAAAAACGTCTTGTGTTCATCTCTTTACTTTTTATGTTCTATTGCAACATATGCACTCATTGTTGCAACATATTTTATCTGCATGTTACAACATAATTAATTAATTATTAATTTAATCAATTAATTAATTATTTGATAATATCTAACAAAGCAGATCTTTCAGTCTCCTATATACTTTAGCTGACGCTTATCAGACAGCCTTAGAGTATGAAAGGTACCTTAATTCTGATCCTAGGCGTGCCAATTTTCAGCCCTCTAGTCGCACTAGTACCTATCCTAGTTCTAGCTTTAGTTCTTCGGCTTCCAATTCTAAGCCACCAATAGGGTCTACACCTAGTGCTCCTTCCCCGGCTTCGGATAAGAATACATCACAAGTCTCCTCTAGCTCTCACCCTTCTATGACTCAGATAGAGTGTCACCATTATCATGCCAAAGGTCATATAGTTTCTCGTTGTCCAAAACGTGGTTTAATCCTTAACTGTGAGGATGATTCCCAACCTGAGGATGATAATGACCTTTTAGTCATAGATCCTTTAGAGCCCAATTATGAGGATGATCCTTCTGTAATGTGTGAGGACGACTCTCCCAATGATGAGGAATACCTTTCTGTTATGTGGTGCATTTTGTCTACTCCTAGTGATAGTGATTCGTGGAAACGTACTACTATTTTTCATACTTTTATTCCACTCAACAAGAAACTGTGTAAGTTAATCATAGATAGGGGTAGTTCTATAAACGTAGTTTCTAAGACTACAGTTGATAGATTTGGCCTTAAGACCAAACCCCATCCTCGTCACTTTAAGATCTCTGTGATAGATAAGACTTCTTTACCTGTTAAGGAACGTTGCCTCATTACACTTAAGATTAGATCATATTCTACAGATATTTACTGTGAGGTTTTACCCATGTAAGTTGGTCATCTTTTGTTAGGTCGTTCTTGGTTGTATGATAATGATGTGAAACATTGTGATCGTGCCAACACGTATAGCTTTACCCATAATAAGACAACCATTCTTTTGCGACCTGTAAAGCCTGTCACTCGAGCCCGTCCGGTAGCTAAATCATTGTCTAACACACCCAAAACCAACCGGCTATAGATCTTGTCTCGTAAAAGTTTTGAAAAAGAAAGCACTGAGTCCGGATTTATGTTTGCCCTCGTAGCTATAGATAGCTTTACCTTGCCTTCTGAGTCTTTAGATTATCCGCCTGATGTCTCCCGTATGTTAGATGAGTTTAGAGATACTCTACCTAATGAGTTACCTACTAAGCTACCACCTTTTAGGGATATTCAGCATGCCATTGATTTAATTCCTGGTTCCTAGTTGCCTAACCTTCCCCATTATAGGATGAATCCTGTAGAGAGAGCTGAATTGAATAGACAAATCTATGGTCTTCTGGAGAAAGGTTTTGTTCGCCATAGTCTTAGTCCTTGTGCTGTTCCTGCTTTGTTAATCCCTAAGAAAGATGGATCTTGGAGAATGTGTATCGATAGTAGAGCCATTAACAAAATCACAGTCAAGTATAGATTTCCTATTCCTAGACTCGAGGATATGTTAGATGAGCTAGCTGGTGCCCAATGGTTTTCTAAGATTGATCTGCGTATTGGATACCATCAGATTAGGATTTGCCCAGGTGATGAATGGAAAACAACCTTTAAGACACAAGATGGTCTTTATGAATAGTTAGTAATGCCTTTCAGAATGTCTAATGCCCCTAGTACTTTTATGAGAGTCATGACACATGTCTTACGTCCTTTTATAGGAAAGTTCCTTGTTGTGTACGTTGATGATATTCTCATTTACAGTCAGACTAGGGATGACCATTTAGATCACCTTCGTCAGGTTTTACTGACTCTTCGTGCTGAAAAATTGTTTGCCAACCTAAAAAAGTGTTCATTCATGCAAAATCAAGTCTTGTTCTTAGGTTTTCATTGTGTCAGGGTATTTTAGCCGACCTTGACAAGGTTCAAGCTATTCGAGAGTGGCCAGAACCTAATACCTTAACTGAAGCCCGTAGTTTTCATGGTTTGGTATCATTCTATAGGAGGTTCATTAAGAATTTTAGTACCATTACTGCCCCAATCACTGAGTGTTTGAAGTTAGGTACATTTAAATGGACCCCAACTGCACATAAAACTTACATTGACATTAAGTAAAAGATAATAGAAGCTCCTGTTCTTAGGTACCCTGACCTTTCTAAGGTATTTGAGGTTGCATGTGATGCTTCCAGTGTAGGAATAGGAGGTGTTCTTAGTCAAGATAGTCACCATGTTGCTTACTTTAGTGAGAAACTCAACGAAGCAAAACAACGCTATTCCACTTATGATAAGGAGTTTTATGCTATTGTCCAATCTCTTCGTCATTGGCGTTATTATCTGTTGCCCAAGGAATTTGTCCTCTATTCTAACCATCAAGCCCTTCGTTACCTTCATTTCCAGAGTAAGTTGAGCTTTAGACATGTTAAGTGGGTTGAGTTTCTTCAAGATTACACCTTTGTTCTCAAACATAGTGTCGGGGTAGAAAATAAGGCCGCTGATGCTCTTAGTCGTGTCGCTACTGTCATTCATTCTATTCATAATACTGCGTTAGGTTTTGGGCGCCTTAAGGATGAATACCCTCAATGTCCAGATTTTGGTATCATTTATCAAGAGGTTTTAAATAACTCTACTCCTACACAGGTTGATTTTCTTATTAGGGATGGTTATCTTTTCAAAGGTGTTAAGTTGTGTATTCCTCGTACTTCACTTCGAGATTTCTTAGTATGGGAATTACATGCTGGCGGTTTAGTAGGACACTTTGGTAGGAATAAGACAATAGCTTTGGTTGAGGATAGATTTTACTGGCCTTCCTTAAAAAGAGATGTTGCTCGCATTGTCTCCCAGTGTCGCACTTGTCAGTTAGGTAAAGCTAAGAAGCAAAACTCAGGTCTGTATACACCTCTTCCTGTGCCATATACACCTTGGTAAGATCTTAGCATGGACTTTGTTTTAGGTTTGCCCAAAACTGCCCGAGGTCATGATTTCATTTTTGTTGTTGTGGATAGATTTTTTAAGATGGCTCACTTCATCCCTTGCTCTCAAAGTACTGATGCTTCGCATATGGCTAAGTTGTTCTTTAAAGAGATTATTAGGTTACATGGCATACCCACTACTATAGTGTCTGATAAGGATGTTAAGTTTGTTAGCTACTTTTGGAAAACTCTTTGGAAATTGTTCTACATTGAAGTATTCTTCTGCTTTTCACCCTCAAACCGATGGTTAAACTGAAGTTGTTAACCGTAGTTTAGGTGATTTGCTTAGATGCTTGGTGGGAGAGAAGCCTGGTAATTGGGATCTTATTTTGCCTCATGCTGAGTTTGCTTACAATAATTCCGTGAATAAGTTGACTGGTAAAAGTCCTTTTGAGATTGTCCATGGTGTTAATTGGACCTTATCTTGTTCTTCGTAGGCTTGGATCCAATGCTTATTTAATTGACTTGCCATCGAATATATCTATTAGTCCAGTTTTCAATGTGGCAGATTTGTTTCCTTACCGAGGCACATTTGAGCCTCCTGCTTTGCCTTCTTTTGTATCTGCAGGCACTTCTTTCGCACTAGTTCCCCATGCTCCATCTGCGCCATTGGACCCATCAAACGTCATTGTTGAAGTTTTAGATGATGAATATATTACCTTGTCCTCTGGTGGTTACCGTCGTTTTCTTGTTTGTTAAAAAGATCGTGCTTCGACCGATGACACTTGGCTTACTGAAGAAGAATTTTGTCGTGTTGATCATGATCTCTTGGACAATTACCTGTGTGTTACCTCGTCGGAGTCGAGTTATTTTCAACCGGGGGGAAATGATGGAGATCATATGTCTACTTTCCGTACTTATGTTAGGCATAAAAATAGAAAGTAGATATTTAGCTATTTAATTATTTTATTAGGTGTAATTTAAAATTTGAGTAAATAGTTTGATATTTCCTTTTTATATTTATTTCTAGAATATGTCAGTTTCCTAATTTTATTTAAGAGCCCAAACTCTGTAAATAAGCTCTTCTATGTTCATTATTTTTCAGACTTGATTAATGATATACAACTATTCATAAATTCTCTCTCTAAAGTTCTTCCTCTTCTTCTCAAAATTCTTCCTAAATTCCTCTCTTTCTCTTCTCTTTCTCATCTATTCTAAATTTTTACTCTTGTTCTACATTAGAATGTTACTCTCAATGACATTTCTCTTGCTAGGCTAGTGATAAAAACAACTAGAAACAACACCAATTTCCCTTGTTTTGATATCAAAATTATAAATTATAAGAGTAGATAATAAGTGCATGCTTCATTGTTTCATATGTGATATTAATGATTAATGGAAAGCAAATATCTTACAGGCAAAAGAAAGCCAAAAATGTCTACTTACTCTTTTCATTCTCCTTCGTTGCACTATTTGCATGTCCCAAAATTTTGAACAAGCTAGATTTGTTGAGCTTAAGTTTGCTTTTTTCACCAACAAGGATCTGAAATGCAAAACTAAATTAGAAATTTGAGCTCAACAGAAAGAAAAGTACTACGGGCGTCCTTGTTTTAAGTACTACACACTAATAATAATATGGTGTCAACCAATAAGACCCATTAAATTGATTATTACTCTGTTACTGTGTGGTGCTAGCATTACAAGCATCTTAATAACAGTTTTGAAACGAAAATGGTCAAGTGTTTGAAACATTGAATGTGTACCAGAAGAATTAGAATATGTGGATTGATTCACCTTGTCACGTCTCAAATACTTATAAATCTGTTTCCTTAGGCATATTTTCAACAACTCGCGGTCATGGGATCATCCTTAATTTCAAGTGTCTTCGAAGAGCTTTTTTTTTTTTCTTTTTTTTTTAAGAATAAAGTGTCTTCCAAGAGTTGGAGCTACGTATTCCTTCAAGTGCACAGTGATGTGAAATTGGAGATTTACATAATGAAAATGAAACTAGGAGCAGAGATGGCATGTGCTTACCAATGAATAAACACATTGTACTTTGCAGCACCGCTATCTCACGTCGTAAAGTCTTACCGATGAACAACCACATTGTCACTTTTCCTTGAAATCCGGAATTTGATCCTGAAGTCCTGTCACTCGTCGTGACGAAGTTCCAAGTTTCTTGATACTTCAGACCATGACAAACAACGTTATACACATATAAGAAAACTGTGACATCTTGATTGCTAACATCAACGTTGAAAGTGATCGAACACATCATTTCGGAGACATATAGATCATTCAAGAACCAGAACAAGTACAAAAACAAATGGAGATGGAGAATAGCATTGGGATTAATCACGTAACTTTGGAAGTCCTCGGGTCGGAGCTGCTCCATGATTAGTTAAAATATCAAGCGTCAAGCTCATATTGCTAAGCAGAGAAGAAACTACCTGAAATGACGCATGATATGAACATGAATTAGAGAGTACGGAAGAGAATAAGAATAAATCTTTGCCTGAAAACATTATTAATTGACTCAGAGAGAAAAAAGTGGATTCATTATGAAAGTTAATGCCAGCATTTTTGAAGATCCAAGAAAAATATTTTACGTGATTATTGAAACAATTCAAGAGATGGACTACACAAGCTGTGTATTCTTATCAAAAAAAGAATCGTAAAAGCAGGATGCTTTGCATCACTTGAAGAACTTGCAATGGGGCCTCTGCTTCGGAAGTAATATCTTGGTACTATTATCCCAGCAAGCATGCCTGGACAACAAGTGCAAAATAAGATAAAATTCACTAGGTAAGTAATTATTTGCTTAAAACCAACATGCAAACTGTCTCATAAAAGCAGAAATATTTGAAACTCATTTTCTTTTTTATTTATAAGTGCATTTAATTTCTTGAATTTTCCTTCGGTATTTGTATCAAGACAATATATATGTGTAGACCGTAAAGTGCGTTTGAACCTTGAAGGAAGGAAAGTGCCTTCTTGTGTAGACGCATTTTGGAAAAGTGAAATAGTAAGATCATAGTTTTCGAAACAAAATATATGGATGACCAGAGATATCCTTCTGGGATCTTAAGCACAAAACAACTTGCTCTGGCTGAAGTTTTTGTAAAGAATACTCTTTTGTGTAACTTGTTTAAATAAATCCGAAGTTTGAAATGCAGAAAACGATTGATATTCTTTTATGTTCCCAGTTAGGTATGTTTACATGGTATAAATAAATTGAAAAGTAGAAATATTTAAAAGTGATTCATTTTTATTGAAAAGTAGTAGAAAATGTATTTAGCATAGACTCTTGTCTTCTGTAAAACCAGAATCTGTTATGAATTATTGTCACTTTCTATGAAGTTCAAAATTTCTTAATGCTTTCATCATGTCAATTGAAAGTATTTACCTGAAGAAATCGACGACATCTCGATCGATAACACCATTGTTATAAGCAAGTAAACACGTCATTTCCATGGATATTTAGACAATTTGAGAATTACCTGAATAATTACAAAACGGAGAAGAGATCCAGAATTGCAAAGGGAATCAAGTATCAGTTGAAGCCTTTGGGTCAAAACATGAGCCATCAGTTAAAAAAATCAAGGTCATACTGGGAGAGATGAGCAACTACCTGAAATGACAACATAAGATATGAACACGTATTGGGGTAGGAAACAGACAGAGAGTGAAAATAAACGATTACACAGACCAGACAGAGTGTGTCAAACATTACTGATCAGGGACATGAATTTCTTGATTATCCAGGTCTCATGCCAACGGAGGACTTCATATATTGTACTTATTAATAAATCTCATTTTGATTAGTCCTCTTATACCCCCCCCCCCCCAAGCTTTTGTGCTTATGCATTGTACAAAGAATTAAACCATATTAGTAAGCCAAAGTTCATTATTGAATGCATTTATTTTTCAATGACTGAAAAAGAAATATTCAGAAAATTAAAAGAGAACTTCGATGTTTTAAGGAATGTTGTAACATCAAAAAATATCTGTCGTTTTTTTTTTTTTTTGTCTTTGGGCACTAGATATGACTATTGGAAATGGATAGAACAATAATGTGAACAATACACAGTTTTGTATTATAGATTACAACATTGTTAGAAATAAATATTTCCAATTCAGCCAAAGGAAAACGGATTACCAGTATAAAATGCGGACTTGCAAGTATGCAGGTTGTGGTCGATCATTATTTATGATTCAGAAATCTTCTGAATTCTGATATGAAGCTTTAGACTCCGTCTTATGTCTAGTACTGCACTTTAAAAGAGCTTGTTATATAGAAAATTGAAACAAAAGAAATTGTGAACCTCTCAAACTTTGACGTCTTCCAAAAGAAAATGATAATTGGGTTTACGTACCATAACAAAGAAAATGCCTTTTCTTAAGCCAGTTCTCCACAGTTTTGGCCTTTGCCATTTTTGTGATTAGGTAGGATGATCTTCCTCAATCTTCAAGGTCTGAAAAAAAAATATCAATGAAAGTAATAAACTACCTCAGATAGACATCGTCCTCCTTATCAACCATTCGTCCCATCAAAATTAGAACTTAATGGAATCGGATTACAAATTAGCTACCTTTTTTTAAAAAAAAAAAAAAAAAAACTCATGTTTTCAATGTATGGATATGTGGAGAAACAGTTACATGCTTAATAATTTATACGTGTTACCGAGAGTAATCAGAGATTAAGCAAGAAAAAAATAGTTAGATACTTGCTAATGCTCAACTTGTAGCTCTTCCACGTAGCCCGAATCTTTTGAATGAGATCCATTCTGCAATATTTATAAAGTTAAACAGAATGTTTCCAACAATATTTGCATTATCATTTCTATGAAGCATGAGCACAAGTATATACCTGAACAAGTAGATGATCGTGATGCATCTTTGTTGGGACTCTGCTCCAAAACTAAATTTGGGGTATGAGCAATCTTAGGCCAATCTTGACCAATATGCTTTTAATAACACGGGACAATCTTTAATCTCCAGTACGTCAAGAGAAGTGAGATCTCGGATTCCTTCAGGTAGTGATTTCAAATTGGGACAAGCAGAAATGCTAAGTATTTGAAGTGATTTGAGGTTGTTAATCCACTCTGGAATACTTGCCAAGCTTTTACAGTCCAAAATGTAGAGGTATTCTAGACTAGTAGCATACTGGATCCCCTGAGGAAGAGCAGATAATTTTGGAAGACAATTAAATAGTAGAAAGCGGAGGCTTCTAAGGGATCTCCACGTAATTGGATCATCGTTGGACATGTTAAACACCTCACAATTATCAATCATGAGCATTCGAAGTAATGTGAGGTCTTGAATACATGGTGACAAATCTTTAAACTTAGAACATTCCAAAACTTGCAGCATCTCAAGGTAAGGGAGGCCTTTCAGCCAATCTGGAAGACATTGTAGGTCTTCATTTCCATAAATACTCAGATTCTTCGTATTGGAGAGATTAGACGAAGAAGATGCTTCGTTGGTTGCTTTTGTTGGCAAAAGAGGTTGAACGAGTGGTCTCGCAACATTCATCGTTTCCATTTGGGATGGGTTCCAATGCTTTGTATTAGATAGCTGCAATAGTTGTAGATGAGGGAAAAACGGCATAGAAATCAGCTTACCACAATCCCCACCAATAAGTAATTGAGAAAGACGAGGGAAGAAAGACGATGTTGTGTGATTCTCTGCATTGACCACTGTTAACGGAGATTTTGTCAACGATGAATTTAAAAAATTGCGAGATGTGGCTTATATGTGAGAAGGATTGATAGATCAAAGCAAATAAAGAGATACCAATTTTATAGTGGTTCAGCCCCAAAAAAGATGAGCTTACGTCCACTGTTCTTCACTATTTTCTGGAGAATTACAAGAGTTTCTCTAAGTCTCAAGGTGAGCAAAGAGAATTACAGAATGTAATGAGGTATTTTTTGAAGAAATTGTGTCGTGTCTAACAATGAGATTGAGCCCCCTTTATATAGGTGAGGGTGGCTCAACGTTTCCTAATTACACAATAGGTGAGTGCATAATCAGAAAATACAATTTTGGGTAACAACATACAATCGAGTAACATCTCGAATTAAATAAAGGGATTACTCGATATGTATTCAGAAGTTTGTTTCATTTTCTTTGTCGATTACCTATTTGAAGACACTTGGTATAATTTCTTTTTTATGCTGGTCGCACCTATCTCCTTCGGAAGAGGTCGCATTCTAATCAAAAGAATATATATGCGACCTGATGCAACCTGATTATTGACTTTCCTTTCTTGGCATTGACCGATGTGGATTTAAGATCGCATAACAATTGTCCCCCGCTCCATTAGCCTTTAGGCTAAATGAAGCTTCTTACTCTGATAAATGCGAGCTTAAGAATGCGATGTTATGAGTTCATATCGAAATCCTGACGAGTCGTCAAGTTTTGAATTATACCTTTCACGTATCCTTTCCTGACAGATGCAACCATGTGTCACATTTTCTCAGAGGATTGGCGAAACTCGAAGAAACTTCTCCGTTTCTCGAGCAGAAGAGATGATGGCAATGACGTCAGCTGTCGTTTCAAATTAAGACGTTTCAAATCGAGATACAAATTTTGAGAATTAAATCTACTTAATCTCAAAATTCAATTCCCACGTGAATTTCGGCCATCAGATCCAAAAAGTAAATGTCTTGATCTACGGCTATGATTTGATGAATCTTTAAATATTTAGGGAAGAAATTATTCATCTCCTTTCTCTTTATTTTTCATTCTCTCTAAAATTCGAAATATTTTCAAGACAAAAAAAGAAATCCTCTTCTTTTTCGGTGATCCCAGAGTCTTTCTTCCCCGTCTCCGACAAGCTTCTTCAGTTTCTTCCAGCGACACCAACCCAGAAGATTTTCCCAAAGGCCTCTTAACAAAAAAGGTCAGTTCTTTCTCCTTTTCTGTTTCCTTTGAAGTACTATTGCTTATAACCATAGAACCTAGAACTAGATAACTCAAATTTCTTGTTCTAAAACCTCTTGAACTTAGAAAGATATTGAATTTAGTATCGCTTTGAAATAACAAAAAATTTGGAACTAAGTATAGAAAAACTAGAAATTAAAGAAATACAGAACCATAAGATTCTTGTATTCGGGTGAACTGAAGATATGAATTGTAGACATTTTCTCTGCATTTTCTTGAATATAAAAGATCAGATTAATAGGACGGATCGAATGATGAATTGTTATCCGAATTCACAGAATAAGAACCAAGTATAAACGAACTCGTAGATTCAGATAGCAAATAGTTGTCGGCGCAATTTAATTTTTAGGATTTGCAGCCCCAAATTGCTCGCATATAGCGAGTATACCTACAACAATAGACAAACTAGCACGCCTATTTCTAGGTCGCTTTTAGGTTAGTATAAATTAATTTATGATTTTACCTGTAGGATGATGCTCACATAGGATTAAATATTTCCTGTTTACTTTTCAGATGTCTAGTAGCGAGGAATTTAGGGAGGGGAATGCGTTCTCAGGGGAGTCGTCATTCTCTGATATAAGTACAAAGACTAGCTCTATAGATCTCGATGATTACATAGAGCAACCTGAAATAGAGATAACCGGGACTAGACAAAGTAGTCCTCACATAGGCAATCTCCACCAAGACCAATGGCCTCAACACATTAGTGATGCCCCTGAATATGCGAGAGGGTACAACTACGTAGAGGGAGATTGGTCGTGCACCAATGTAAAGACGAGCTGTAGCACGAACAAGCTCGAGAAGATCATTCGTAACTACAACATCAATATAATACTCCGTCTTCCCACAGAATTTAATCGACCACACACCCCTCCTCTCGGTACTGCCTCATTCTCAGAGGCAGTTCTCAGATGCGGTGTCCACCTCCCACTCCATTCATACATCAAATCAATCGTCGACTATTATGGAGTCATCCCTTATCAACTAACCCCAAACACATACATATATATGGTAGACTTGTATATTTTATACCACAAACTTAGTTTAGGATCACCTACCCCTGAAGAATTCACTTCGTTCTACCAAGTGAATTCAAATCCTTCATATTTTGGCTTTTTTTATGCGAGCAAGTGGTCGAATCAGGCAATAAAAACCATCCGCAAAGTTCGCAATAACATGGAAAAATAGAAAAATCTATTATTCCATTTTGATTATGCTAACAATGGGTTCTTCCAAAACCCTCGCAGCTTTTACCTAAATTCTATAACTGTACTTAGATATTTGATCGTGTTTATATGTCATCGTAGATAATAAAGAGCGCCCAGGACTCAACGAGGCGCAGCTCGCAAGAGTATACAGGATAAACGCCCTTCCAATAGACGAATTTGATTGGAAGAAGCTTAGGACAACCAAGAATTTGATCGCTTGCGGGTTGTTCCCAAAAGGTGCTGCACTCCCTTATTCTACTAACCGTCCAACTAAACCATCGAGCTTGAAGAAAAAGAAATCGAGGAAGCAGAAAGAGACAGGTGGTGCTTCGTCCTCCATGTCCAGGAAAAGAAAAACACCTGCTCCTCCTACCGTCGAACTATCTCCAGAAGCTTCATCTCCTCTAGCCTCTCAGCCGCAAAAAGGTAATTTTCCCCTAATCTCTCTTTTATCGCATTACATACCTCGCATGCTAACCAATCTTATTTGTACAGATATGACCATCGGCAGTGGTTTGTGAGCTCCCCCTTCAACTCTTGGATCTATGGCAAGATCCAAGACTCCAGACAGCACGCCTCCTTCAACAAAAGAGAAAGAGAAGGTCGACACTTCTAAAAAGAGAAAAGTCGCCTTCGAGGACATCCCACCTAGCTCGCCTCCTCCTCAGCCTTCCAAGCCTGCGAGCCAGCCTGAGCCATCCGAGGAGCCAGCTACTTCCTCTGCGGGAGCTAGCCAGGCCAACAAGGATGAAGAGCTTCTCGCACATCTCCGTCATCTGCCAGAGAAGGCTGGCTTGAGTGCGGCCTTTATTGATCACTCCACCTCAAAAGAAGCCTGAGAGAGGATGAAGCGTCGACCAACTAGGGTCGCATTTAGCGCAGCAATGAGGATGCTGGCGAATGTAAGTACTTATCTTATCTCTTTCGCTTCTTCGACATATTTTTCTTGCCTTTGATGTATTTTCCTTGCGCTAATATGTTCATTTCAGACTGTTGCAGCTACTGTGCTGATGTACGACCCGGTCCTTGGGTGCATGGAAAAAGGCGAAAAGGTCGAAGAGATGGCCCAAGTACTCGAGGACCTTAAGAAGCTCCTTCAAGTCGGAGAAGAAATAGCTGCGCGAGGACCTGGAGAAGGAAAAGTCAAAGATCTTGAGAAAACTATCTCCGAGCATCCGGATGCTTTGAAGAAGGAAGCCGAGGAGGCAGATCATAAAGCAATAGAGGACTTCAAAGCCATTGAGGTCAAAGAACTCGAAGAAAAAGCTAGCGGCATTGCCTCTTCGACCATCATTTATAATATATACTGCGAGCATCTAGAGTTTGACTTCTCTATTCATGGCGAAGATGTCGTCGAGCTCGTCAAGAGTTAGAAGGAAGCGGAAGCTGTAGAAAAGGCTGCAGACAGAGAAGCGAGCATTTCTGCACAATAGATTATATATTTTATAGTTTTATAATATTTAAGACAAATGCGGGCTTATCCCATCAATATTTTGTAATATATTTTGCTTGCACACGGGTGCGGGCTTTAATCTAAGAAGTTTCACTCGTCGAATGTTTATCCCCTGCAAAACAAAAACAAAGTTTGCATAAATAATATATAAATGTGCACAATTTAACTAAGTAGTCAATTACTAGGCGACTGATCGGTATGCTATTGCGATTCGAATCTGACTAACTTAAAACGGGTTTTAAGTGTTAGGATAGGTTAGGTCCCTTAAGAAAAACAACGAGCGTGAGTGATGCAAACTCAATATTTGTTCTTCAAAATTTTAATGTTAAAATATAGCAAGATGTCACATCAAACAATGAACATTTTGCTTAGTTACTTTGATGTTCGAAGAGGGAAATTGCATAATACGACATGCTATAGCATGAAGCGAGGAGAAAATCCTAAGATTTTAAGAAATTTTAGAAATTCGGCGATCTAAAATTCCGACCCCTCTAAATGAATGTTTTGCATAGTTCCTTAGGAAGCGAGTAGGGGGTGACGATCTGATCCCACTGCCTCCCGAGTTTTATGGTGTTCAAAGACTACTATAAAATTATAAAAGTCGAATAACAAGTACAATGCGATGATAAATCGAAGTAGTGAAGAAATAGCATTTTTATTGATGAATTCCGATAAATAACAGGATGTCTCTTAGGTCTTTTTTAAAATCTATAAAGATATACATGAAGATTTATTGATAATATCGACGAAGTTGCTCTGTATTCCATGCATGCGCAATCTTTTGTCCTCTAGTGTGAGCAAGCTTGTAAGTCCCAGGTTGAATGACGGCACTAATAACATATGGTCATTCCCAAGAATGGCCAAATACACCAGCACCATGCTCTTTAGTGTAGAACTTGTTGAAGAACAAGATTACCAACCTCGAATTCTCTATTTTTGACTTTAGAATTGTAATATCGAGCAGTGCGCTATTGATATAATGAAATCCGTAGTTGGGACTGTTCGCGCCTTTCTTCCAAAAGATCGAGCTCAATCCTCATCAATGCATTATTCTGATCATGCTCATAAGTAGATCGTCGTAGAGAGCTCACACCAATTTCAACTGGCACTATGGCTTCGTAACCATAAGCTAAGGAGAACGGACTTTCTCCATTAGTGGTTCATTGGGTAGTGCGATTAGCCCATAATACTTTGGGAAGTATCTTTGGCCAGGCTCCCTTGTGCTCTTCTAGCTTTGTCTTCAAGTTTTGTTTTAGTATCTCGTTTATAGCTTCAACTTGACCATTAGCTTGTGGATGGACGACTTCAGAGAAACTTTTCTTGATACCTAAGTTATTGCAGAAGTTGCGAAACTCGTCGCAGTCGAATTATTTTCCATTATCAGAGATTATAGTATGTGGTATACCATAACGACAGACTATATTGTTGTAAACAAAATCTATCATCTTCTTCGTAGAGACGGTACTTAAAGCTTCAGCTTCTATCCATTTAGTGAAATAATCAAACTGCGACCACTGCATACTTCAATCCACCTCGTGTCACTGGAAGCATTCCGATAATATCCATTCCCCAAACCACGAATAGCCATGGACTAGTCATTAAAGTTAAAAGAACAGGTGGCATTCGAGGAATAGTTACAAATCGCTGACATTTGTCACATTTCCGAGCGAATTCCATCTCATCCTTCTTCATGGTAGGCCAAAAATAACCTTGTCTGA
Source organism: Trema orientale (assembly GCA_002914845.1). Lineage (NCBI taxonomy): Eukaryota > Viridiplantae > Streptophyta > Magnoliopsida > Rosales > Cannabaceae > Trema > Trema orientale. The sequence continues at coordinate 1,547 of JXTC01001165.1, read as the reverse complement.
GAATCTTATTCGCAAGTGCCTGCCCCCCAGAATGATTTCCGCATATCCCGTCATGAATTTCCTTCATAATGTAGTGTACTTGTTCTTCGTCAATACATAGCAATAATGGCGAGCTGAAACTTCTTCGATAAAGCTTTCCATCGTAGATAATATAGCGAGCTGCCTTTATCCGAAGTCGCTTTGCATCGTCTTTATTATCGGGAAGTTCGCCATCTTATAAATACTTCATTATGGGATCCATCCATGTAGGTCTTTGATGAACCAGCATGGTTACTTGAGGCTCCACTTTGATGCTTGGTTTTACAAGGAATTCAACTGGAACTACCTTCAATAGTTCTGCATTTTTTGTCGAGGTAAGACTGGCTAGAGCATCGGCCTGAGTATTTTTAGTTCGAGAAAGAAGTTGAATGCTGTAAGCAGTAAACATCGACAACAGTCGCTGCACCTCTTGTAAATAGGCCAGCATTCTTTCCTCTCTTGCTTAATAGTTGCCAATCACTTGACAAATCACCAACTATGAGTCACTGTATACTTCGATCATTTCGACCTTCATTTCTTATGCAAGCTTGAGTTCAGCCATCAATGCTTCATATTCTGCCTCATTGTTTGATGCTGGAAATCTGAATCAAAGTGCACAATGAATACTATGCCCCTCAGGACTGATTATCTTTAAGCCCGTACCTGCTCTACTCTCATTTGATGACCCGTCGATGTAGAGTTTCCACAACCTTGATAAGTCCAAAGTAGGTTTTTCGACTACTTTGGTGGGAAGATTGACGTCATAAGTAAACTCTGTAATAAAATCTGCGAGAGCCTGACCCTTGATCGCAATACGAGATCGACAATTGATATTGAATTGGCTTAACTCAACTGCCCACTTGAGTAGTCGTCCCGAAGCTTCCGATTTTTGTAAAACCTGCTTTAGCGGAAAGTTTGTGAAAACGTAGATAGTGTGCACGTGAAAATAAGGTCGAAGCTTCCTGGATACGATGATTAGTGTTAACGCCAACTTCTCCATCTCTGGATATCTTGTTTCGGCATCTAGTAGTGTAACGCCCCCTTCGCCTAACCTTATGACTACGCAGGTCAAACTTGGGAGTGTTACTCTTTCTTAAACCATACTTTTATATTTTGCAAAAAGTGGGTCAAATTTAAACTTTTCAAGCTCTAAAACAACTGCGTGGCATTACTTGTTAAAAGTGTATTTACAAAATATACAACCGAAAACTCCTTATCAGTTTATCTTGCCACCAGCAGTAATATTTACAACACACCAGAATAACAAAATACAAAGAAAACATCGCCCACAAGTCAAGCTCGTCTACATTTGTATGATCATGGCGACAAGAAAGCATGCTAGCCAACCAGCAGCTCTACACATCAAAAACCTCCTCACCTGCATCACAGGAACTACATGAGCTAATGCTCAGTAAGTAAAGACCATGCATGCTCATGAATGTGTCTCATGCATATACTTCATTGAAATTCTCATTGTACTCTTTCTTTCATAACTTTTCATTTTAATGCACTTTTCTTAGAAAACATTT
>JXTC01001163.1:3750-13913 GCA_002914845.1 Trema orientale | reverse complement strand
GAGCAACAAACTCCTTGTTTGGAACTCTTCCCAAAGAGAATGACCAAAATTGACCGAAATTTACCAATTGGGAAATCTAGGTGCTAGATACAACGAAATGAGTTCTAGACCAACAAATGCTCCTTATTTTGTACTTTGAGATATTTTTTTTTGCTAAATGTTACCATGAAGGAAGTCCCCCTGGTAGTTTTATTAAATAAAATTAAAATGTTCAAAAGTACAGAAAGTAACCAAGAATGAAAACATCACAAGAAATGTAAAGAAACATCAAACCAAAGCCCTGGAAGGAGCCAAATAGTGATGCCGAGACATGACTATTGACTGATCTTCCTACAAAGCCTCATTTAAAACCTCTCCATGCAAAACCCAGTAGGGAAAACCGTAGAATGGAAAAAAGAGCACATCGTATTACGAAAGATGGGCAACTAAGAAAAGCGAAAAGCACTGCGTCCCATGTAGTCGTTGGAAAACGCATCCTGAATAAATGAAGGAGTAGAATACCACCACGTGGAAGCCTGAAAACTTGTAGCACGGGAAGCCAGAATGTCCGCAACTGTATTACCTTCTCTAAAGATATGAGAAACATGAAAATTCATCGTTGAAATCCTGTCAATACAACGCAACCAAGATGGTTTCCATCGCCAAGGAACAGAAGAAGACCTTGTTCGTAAAAGAGTGACCAGATATGATGAATCACATTCTAGCCATAAATTCGTCCAACCAAAATCATGAGCATAAGAAATAGCATGAATTGCACCTGCAAGCTCTGCCTCGAACGCAAAGGCCTTACCAAGAGGAATGGCAAAAGCTCCTTTAAAGAAACCTCTGGATGTCCTAAAAATACCTCCACACCCTGCCAGGCCTGGACTACCAAAAGCAGAACCATCTGTATTCACCTTCAACCATCCTGCAGGAGGAACCTGCCAGCGTACCTCCACTATTCTTGGAGCCTTTGGAGGTTTTGCTGAAACATGAAGGCAATGCAAAATATGGAGCTCATCTAAAGTATTCCGCATGGTTCCAGAAATTAATCCATTGTCCTCCCCCACTGAACGCCATATGAAAGTGATAGCTGTATTAACAGAGATAATTTCATTATCAAAGAAACGTTTATTACGATAAGTCCAGATCACCCAAATAGCAGTCACAATAGCGGATTTCCAGAGTTGAGAAACTTGCGTACTAAAATTGGCATCTAATGCATCCAGCCATAAGTCCACTATAGAACCATCCAAACGAATTCTCCGTCTAAAGGCTGAGGAAATGGCCCCCCAAATAGTACAAGCAAAAGCACATGAAAGAAATAAATGATCAGCATCCTCTTCATGACTATAACAAAACTGGCAACAGGAAGGCAAAAAAAGACCTCTACGAATCAGATTATGCTCTGTTGGGAGTTTGTCCTGAAATAATCTCCAGAGTACCAAGGAACGAGAGGGAGGAATATAGTGCGCCCAGAACTTGTTTCCCCATCGTTCTTTAGAAAAAGGACCAGCCACAGATTTGTAACTATCAGCACAAGTAACTTGACCAGAAACCGAATGACGCCAGATTAAAGTGTCTGCATCGCCAATGACCGTATTCCGAATATCATCCGCAACGTGTGGAAAATTGGAGATAAAAGAATCTGGTAAAGACCATTCATAATCAATAGAAACATCAGCAATGACAGCATCAAAGTTAGGCTCCATTGTATCATTGTACAAAATCAAATCAGCCAAAGGGGAACCTAGCCAATTATTCGTCCAAAAATGAACTTTAGAATGTCTACCCACTGCCCAAATAGATTCATCAACAAGTGGTCGAATGTGAGACCGTAAACCACACCAAACAGAAGATTTCCAAAAGCGTCTTTGAACGAAGCCCGTAGAAAAGAACCTGTCTCTTAAAAAATTATAAACAAAAGAATCAGAAGACATCAAGCTCCAAGAAAGCTTCTTTAAAAGTGCTTCATTTAGAATTTTAGGATCACGGAGGCCTAAGCCACCATCTTCCTTAGTCTTACAACACATTCTCCAGGAGGCGGCCACTAGTTTTGACGTGTTGGAAGAGCCGGACCAAAGGAAATTCCTAATGGACGATGTCAACTTTGTCAGGAGATGAACAGGCCACTTATAGACTTGAAAAGAGTAAATCAACTGACCCATAATAACCAAATTGATCAAACTAATCCTTCCTGCCATGGACAAAGAAAGACCCTTCCAATATTCAAGATTAGCATTGATCTTATCAAGAATTGGCTGAAAAATTGAGCGCTTTGGAGTACCCACAAAGAGAGAAACACCAAGATACGAAAGAGTAGAACCCCCCTTTCTCATACCAGTAATTGATAAAAAATCTGAAATCCGACTGGGAGAAACAGCTCGCCCGAAATAAAGAAAAGATTTGCTAAAATTCACCTGTTGACCAGAGAGAGCCTCATAATGCTGAAGAGCTTGAATAATAGTTTTGATATTAGACTTGGAAGCACGGGCAAACAAAAGAACATCATCAGCAAATAAAAAATGAACAGGTGCTTTCGCCTTTCTTGTGGAAGTCATTGGTATAAGATCTCCAGTTTGAACCAAATTGATGAAATACCGGCTGAGATAATCTTCGGCTAAAACAAAAAAGAGAGGAGAAAGAGGATCCCCTTGACGAACACCACATGAGCAAGCAAAATAGCCATGAGGAGTCCCATTAATTAAAATGGATAATCGGGCCGAATGAAAGATGTTATCCACCCAGCGAACAAAGAGAGTATCGAAACCAAAAGACAAAAGGACAGCTTTAATAAATTCCCATTTAAGAGTATCGAAGGCTTTCCTAACGTCCAATTTCATTGCAAACTTTGAGATATTAGGTAAGTTTGGAGCAACAAACTCCTTGTTTGGAACACTTCCCAAAAAGAATGACAAAAATTGACCGAAAATTGCCAATTGAGAAAACTAGGTACTAGATACAACGAAATGAGTTCTAGACCAACAAGTACTCTATATTCGGTACCTAGAGATTTTAGGTGAGTTTCTGGCAACAAACTCCTTGTTTTGAACTCTCTCCAAAGAAAATGACCAAAATTGACCGAAAATTGCCAATTGGGAAAACTAGGTGCTAGATACAACAAAATGAGTTCTAGACCGACAAATACTCTTGAATTGGCACTTTGAGATATTGTGTAAGTTTGGAGCAACAAACTCCTTGTTTGGAACTCATCCCAAAGAGAATGACAAAAATTGACTGGAAATTGCCTATTGAGAAATCTAGGTGCTAGATACAACGAAATGAGTTCTGGACCAACAAATACTCCTTATTTGGTACATTGAGATATTAGGTAAGTTTGGAGCAATAAACTCCTTGTTTGGAACACTTCCTAAAAAGAATGACCAAAATTGACCGAAAATTGCCAATTGGGAAAACTAGGTGCTAGATACAACGAAATGAGTTGTAGACCAACAAGTACTCTTTATTTGGTACCTTGAGATATTGGATAAGTTTCGGGCAATAAACTCCTTGTTTTGAACTCTCTCCAAGGAGAAAGACCAAAATTGACCGAAAACTACTAATTGGGAAAACTAGGTGCTAGATACAACGAAATGACTTCTAGACCAGCAAATACTCTTTATTTGGTACCTTGAGAAATTAGGTAAGTTTCGGGCAACAAACTCCTTGTTTTGAACTCTCTAAAAAGAGAATTACCAAAATTGACCGAAAATTGCCCATTGGGAAAACTAGGTACTAGATACAACGAAATGTGTTCCGGACCAACAAATACTCTTTAATTGGTACTTTGAGAAATTAGGTAAGTTTGGAGCAACAAACTCCTTGTTTGGAACACTTCTTAAAAAGAATGACCAAAATTGACCGAAAATTGCCAATTGGGAAAACTAGGTGCTAGATACAACGAAATGAGTTCTAGACCAACAAGTGCTCTTTATTTGGTACCTTGAGATATTGGGTAAGTTTCGGACAACAAACTCCTTGTTTTGAACTCTCTCCAAGGAGAAAGACCAAAATTGACCAAAAACTGCCAATTGGGAAAACTGAGTGCCAGATACAACGAAATGAGTTCTAGACCAACAAATAATCTTTATTAGGTACCTTGCGAAATTATGTAAGTTTCAGGTAACAAACTCCATGTTTTGAACTCTCTAAAAAGAGAATGACCAAAATTGACCGAAAATTGCCATTTGGGAAAACTAGGTGCTAGACAAAACGAAATGAGTTCCAAACTAACAAATACACTTTATTTGGTACCTTGAGATATTATGTAAGTTTTGGGCAACAAACTCGTTGTTTTGAACTCTCTCCGAAGAGAATGACCAAAATTAACCGAAAATTGCCAATTAGGAAAACCAGGTGCTAGACGCAACAAAATAGTTCTAGACCAACAAATACTCTTTACTTGGTAACTTGAGATATTTGCTAAATTTCGGCCAACAAACTCTTGGTTTTGAACTCTCTAAAAAGAGAATGACCAAAATTGGCCGAAAATTGCCAATTGGGAAATCTAGGTGCTAGATACAACGAAATGAGTTCTAGACCGACAAATACTTCTTATTTGGTACTATGAGATATTAGGTAAGTTTGGAGCAACAAACTCCTTGTTTGGAACTTTTCCCAAAGAGAACGATCAAAATTGACCAAAAATTGCCAATTGGGAAATCTAGTTCCTAGATACAACGAAATGAGAACTAGACGAACAAATACTTTTTATTTGGTACTTTGTGAAATTAGGTAAGTTTGGAGCAACAAACTCCTTGTTTTGAACACTTCCCAAAAAGAATGACTAAAATTGACATAAAATTGCCAATTGGGTAAACTAGGTGCTAGATACAACGCAATGAATTCTAGACCAACAAATACTCTTTATTTGGTACCTTAAGATATTATGTAAGTTTTGGGCATCAAACTCGTTGTTTTGAACTCTCTCCAAAGAGAATGACCAAAAATGACCGAAAATTGTCATTTAGGAAAACTAGGTGCTAGACAGAACGAAATAAGTTCTAGACCAAAAAATACTCTTTACTTGGTACCTTGAGATATTAGGTAAATTTTGGCCAACAAACTCTTTGTTTTGGACTCTCTAAAAAGAGAACGACCGAAATTGGCCGAAAATTGACAATTGAGACATCTAGGTGCTAGATACAACGAAATGAGTTATGGACCGACAAATATTTTTTATTTGGTACTTTGAGATATTAGGTAAGTTTGGAGCAACAAACTCCTTGTTTGAAACTTTTCCCAAAGAGAACGACCAAAATTGACCAAAAATTGCCAATTGGGAAATCTAGGTGCTAGATACAACGAAATGAGAACTAGACCAACAAATACTTTTTATTTGATACTTTGAGAAATTAGGTAAGTTTGGAGCAACAAACCCTTTGTTTGGAACACTTCCCAAAAAGAATGACTAAAGTTGACCAAAAATTGCCAATTGGGAAAACTAGGTGCTAGATACAACGAAATGAGTTCTAGACCAACAAATACTCTTTATTTGGTACCTTGAGATATTTTTTTTTTTGCTAAATGGTACCTAGGGAACGATCCCCGGTAATTTTATTAAATAAAATGAAAAAGATTAGATGAACAGAAAGTCACCAAGATCGAAAACATTACAGAATGTAAAAGAAAAAATAATCTGAAAGCCCTGGAAGGTGCCAAATAGTGATGCCGAAATATGACTATTGTCAAAACTTTCCTACAATGCCACAGTAAAAACCTTTCCGCGTAAAACCCAATGGGAAAAATCGCAGAAAGGAAAAAAGAGCACATTGCATTACAAAATTTGGGCAACTAAGAAAAACGAAAAGCAGGGCGTCCCATGTAATCCTTGGAAAAAGCATCCTGAATGAAAGATGGGGTGGAATGCCACCATGTCGGAGCCTGAAGACTTGTAGCACGGGAGGCCAAAATATCAGCAACTGTGTTACCTTCTCTAAAGATATGAGAAACCTGAAAATTCATCTTGGAAATCCTATCAATGCAACGCAACCAAGAGGGCTTCCAACGCCAAGGTACAGATAAAGAGCGTGTCCTCAGAAGAGTAACCAGATAAGAAGAGTCACACTCTAACCATAAATTCTTCCAACCAGAATCGGAAGCATAGGAAATGGCATGTATTGCTCCAGCAAGCTCAGCCTCAAAAGCATAAGCCTTGCTAAGAGGAATTGCAAAAGCCCCTTTAAAGAACCCTCTAGAAGTCCTGAAAATGCCTCCACACCCTGCCAAGCCTGGACTACCAAAAGCAGAGCCATCTGTGTTTACCTTCAACCATCCTGCAGGCGGAGCAACAAACTCCTTGTTTGGAACACTTCCCAAAAATAATGACCAAAATTGACCGAAAATTGTAAATTTGGAAAACTAGGTGCTAGATACAACGAAACGAGTTCTAGACCAACAAGTACTCTTTATTTGGTACCTTGAGATTACTCCTTGTTTTGAACTCTCTCCAAGGAGAATGACCAAAATTGACCAAAAATTGCCAATTGGGAAAACTAGGTGTTAGATACAACGAAATGAGTTCTGGACCGAGAAATACTTTTTATTTGGTACTTTGAGATATTAGGTATGTTTGGAGCAACAAACCCCTTGTTTGGAACTTTTCCCAAAGAGAACGACTAAAATTGACCAAAAATTGCCAATTGGGAAATCTAGGTGCTAGATACAATGAAATGAGAACTAGACCAACAAATGCTTTTTATTTGGTACTTTGAGAAATTAGGTAAGTTTGGAACAACAAACTCCTTGTTTGGAACACTTCCCAAAAAGAATGACTAAAATTGACCAAAAATTGCCAATTGGAAAAACTACGTGCTAGATATAACGAAATGAGTTCTAGACCAACAAATACTTTTTATTTAGTACCTTGAGATATTATGTAAGTTTTGAGCGTCAAACTCGTTGTTTTGAACTTTCTCCAAAGAGAATGACCAAAATAACCGAAAATTGCTAATTAGGAAAACTAGGTCCTAGATACAACGAAATGAGTTCTAGACCAACAAATACTCTTTACTTGGTACCTTGAGATATTGGGTAAGTTTCGGGCAACAAACTCCTTGTTTTGAACTCTCTGAAAAAACAATGACCAAAATTGACTGAAAATAGCCATTTGGGAAAACTAGGTGCTAGATATAACAAAATGAGTTCCAGACCAACAAGTACTCTATATTTGGTACCTGAAGATATTATGTAAGTTTTAGGCAATAAACTCGTTATTTTGAACTCTCTCCAAAGAGAATGACCAAAATTAACCGAAAATTACCAATTAGGAAAACTAGGTGCTAGATACAATAAAATAAGTTCTAGACCAACAAATACTCCTTATTTGGTACCTTAAGACATTAGGTAAGTTTCGAACAACAAACTCCTTGTTTCGAACTCTCTAAAAAGAGAATGACCAAAATTGAGCGAAAGTTGCCAATTGGGAAAACTAGGTGCTAGATACAACGAAATGAGTTCTAGACTGACCAGTATTCTTTATTTGGTACTTTTAGACATTAGATAAGTATGGAGCAACAAACTCCTTGTTTGGCACTCTTCCCAAAGAGAATGACCAAAATTGACTGAAATTTGCCAATTAGGAAATCTAGGTCCTAGGTACAACAAAATGAGTTCTAGACCAACAAATACTCCTTACTTAGTACTTTGAGATATTAGGTAAGTTTGGAGCAACAAACTCCTTGTTTGGAACACTTCCCAAAAGAATGACCAAAATTGACCGAAAATTGCTAATTGGGAAAACTAGGTGCTAGATACAACGAAATGAGTTCTAGACCAACAAGTTATCTTTACTTGGTACCTAGTTTTCCCAATTAGCAATTTTCGGTCAATTTTTGTCATTCTCTTTGGGAAGAGTTCCAAACAAGGAGTTTGTTGCTCTAAACCTACCCAATATCTCAAATTGCCAATTAAAGAGTATTTGTCGGTCTAGAACTCGTTTTGTTGTATCTAGCACCTAGTTTTCCCAATTGGCAATTTTCGGTCAATTTTGGTCATTCTCTTTGGAGAGAGTTCAAAACAAGGAGTTTGTTGCCCGAAACTCGCCAAAAATCTCAAGGTACCGAGTAAAGAGTACTTGTTGGTCTCGAACTCATTTCGTTGTATCTAGCACCTAGTTTTCCCAATTGGCAATTTTCGGTCAATTTTGGTCATTCTTTTTGGGAAGTGTTCCAAACAAGGAGTTTGTTGCTCCAAACTTACCTAATATGTCAAAGTACTAAATAAGGAGTATTTGTTGGTCTAGAACTCATTTCGTTGTATCTAGCACCTAGATTTCCTAATTGGCAAATTTCGGTCAATTTTGGTCATTCTCTTTGGGAAGAGTGCCAATCAAGGAGTTTGTTGCTCCATACTTACCTAGTGTCAAAAAGTACCAAATAAAGAATACTGGTCGGTCTAGAACTCATTTCGTTGTATCTAGCACCTAGTTTTTCCAATTGGCAACTTTCGGTCAATTTTGGTCATTCTCTTTTTAGAGAGTTCAAAACAAGGAGTTTGTTGCTCGAAACTTACCTAATGTCTTAAGGTACCAAATAAATAGTAATTGTTTGTCAAGAACTTATTTTGTTGTATCTAGCACCTAGTTTTCCTAATTGGCAATTTTCGGTTAATTTTGGTCATTCTCTTTGGAGAGAGTTCAAAACAACGAGTTTGTCGCCTAAAACTTACATAATATCTTCAGGTACCAAATATAGGGTATTTGTCGGTCTGGAACTCATTTCGTTATATCTAGCACCTAGTTTTCCAAAATGGCAATTTTCGGTCAGTTTTGGTCATTCTCTTTTTAGAGAGTTCAAAACAAGGAGTTTGTTGCCCGAAACTAACCTAATATCTCAAGGTACCAAGGTACCAGCCAACTGGGGCTAGCTCAGTTGGTCCAAGATTTGAGGGTTGTGTGTGTGTGTTTGGGGGGTCAGGGGTTCAAACCTTGGTAGTGTGTGTGTGTCATTTTCCTTTAATTTGTAGTAAGTGGTGGTCATTATTTAAGCCCCACTTTTAAAAAAAAATAAAAAAATAAATAAAAAATATCTCAAGGTACCAAGTAAAGAGTATTTGTTGGTCTAGAACTCACTTCGTTGTATCTAGCACCTAGTTTTCCTAATTGGCAATTTTCGATTATTTTGGTCATTCTCTTTGGAGAGAGTTCAGAACAACGAGTGTGATGCCCAAAACTTACATAATATCTCAAGGTATCAAATAAAGAGTATTTGTCGGTCTAGAACTCATTTCATTGTATCTTGCACGTAGTTTTTCCAATTGGCAATTTTCGGTCAATTTTAGTCATTCTTTTTGGGAAGTGTTCCAAACTTACCTAATTTCTCAAATTACCAAATAAAAAGTATTTGTTGGTCTAGTTCTCATTTCGTTGTATCTAGCACCTAGAATTCCCAATTGGCAATTTTTGGTCAATTTTGATCGTTCTCTTTGGGAAAAGTTCCAAACAAGGAGTTTGTTGCTCCAAACTTACCTAGTATCTCAAAGTACCAAATAAAAAGTATTTGTCGGTCCAGTACTCATTTCGTTGTATCTAGCACCCAGTTTTCCCAATTGGCAATTTTCGGCCAATTTTGGCCATTCTCCCTGGAGAGAGTTCAAAACAAGGAGTTTATCACCCGAAACTTACCCAATATCTCAAGGTACCAAATAAGGAGTACTTGTTGGTCTAGAACTCATTTCGTTGTATCTAGCACCTAGTTTTCCCAATTCGCAATTTTCGGTCAATTTTGGTCATTCTTTTTGGGAAGTGTTCTAAACAAGGAGTTTGTTGCTCCAAAATTACCTAATATCTCAAAGTACTAAATAAGGAGTATTTCTTGATCTAGAACTCCTTTCGTTGTATCTAGCACCTAGAATTCCCATTTCGCAATTTTCGGTCAATTTTGGTCATTCTCTTTTGGAAGAGTTCCAAATAAGGTGTTTGTTGCTCCAAACTTACCTAATGTCTAAAAGTACCAATAAAGAATATTTGTCGGTCTAGAACTCATTTCGTTGTGTCTAGCACCTAATTTTCCCAATCGGCAACTACCGGTGAATTTTGGTCACTCTCTTTTTAGAGAGTTCAAAACAAGGAGTTTGTTGCCTGAAACTTACCTAATATCTTAAGGTATCAAATAAAGTGTATTTGTTAGTCTAGAACTTATTTCGTTGTATCTAGCACCTAGTTTTCCTAATTGGCAATTTTCGGT
>JXTC01001162.1:0-15960 GCA_002914845.1 Trema orientale | reverse complement strand
GTATTGCTAGAGGTCTTCTATATCTCCATCGTGATTCCTACTTAAGGGTCATACACAGAGATTTGAAGGCCAGCAATATTCTCTTGGATGAGAAGATGAACCCCAAAATATCAGATTTCGGATTGGCACGCATTTTTCAAGGGACAATAGACCTAGCAAATACTCGCAGGGTTGTGGGAACACTGTAAGCATCCTTTCAATTCTAATCATCCAAAGAGGACTGTGTTTTTAGAATAAGTTTCATATTAAATTCAAAGGGTTTCTTTGATAGAAAGACCATTTTTAAAGTGAGCTTTAGTAAAATGATTATGTTTTTAATTTCTTTATAAAGTAATCTTTATAAAGTAATCTTTCTCGATAATGTGCAACCACAATCAACACTATACTCGATCGACCAAGCAAGCATATTACTGCACAAAAAAAATTTAAAACAGATACCTTTATTGAAAATTATTTTCAAAAGGTCTATTTGGTCTAATTTTTTGGTTAGTAATATTAAAGCTTTAGTAAATTATATTTTTTGTTTTGTTACTTCAATTTGTTAAGAATAAACAGAAACCAATTTGTTAAGAATAAACAGAAACTCATCACAACCATATGAGTGACAGCTATACAGCTGCAGGACAATTTCAGACTGCTTTCTTTTGCATCTGTTTTTCAATTTTTTTCCTTCTAAAGGAACTAAAGAAATGTATAAACCGGATCTAGTTTTTCTCTTTTTTTTTTTTTCTACTATTATTTTTTGTAATAGTCCTCCAACAAATTTCACTTGTTAACATTAACCTCCCTATGTTTCAATCAAGTCCAGTGGTTATATGTCTCCGGAATATGCAATGGGTGGGAATTTTTCGGAAAAATCCGATGTCTTCAGCTTTGGTGTGTTGATACTAGAAATAGTAGGTGGTAGGAAGAACACAAGCTTCAACTATTCTGACGAACACCAGAGCCTCATTTCTTATGTAAGGCTATGTTTGGTAGAGAGGAAAGAAAGTAGGAGGGAAGGAAAAATTAGGAGGGAAAGAAAATGTGTAGGATGGAAAGGAAAGTGTCTTTCCTCAATTGTTGTTTGGTATGTAGGAAGGAAAGAAAATTAGTATATTTTAAAATGACTATTTTGGCCTTTTTATTAAAATTTTAAAAGTAGTATACAAGGTTAATTTGGTAAATTTACTTTAAAGCATTTGTAAAAAAACTTTTCCTCTCCCTTTTCTCTCCATTTTTGGGAGAAAAATATTGGAGTGAGTCCCACCATATTTTTCCGTCCTCTTTTTTTTTTTTCATTTTCTCTTCCCTTCCTTTTTCCCTCTTACCAAACAACCCAAAATTTTTTTTCCCTCCACTTTTCCCTCAAAACTTTTCCTTCCTCTCCCTTTTCCTTCTTACCAAACATAGCCTAAGTTCATAATAATTCTCTTAATTTTGCTAAATGGGAGCAACTTAAACTTTAAAGGGATTTTTTTTTGGCAAAATATATACATCCTTTTATTATGGTATTTTGGAAAATAAACTCCTTTTTTAATTCAACGATACTCAAGATACTCGCCAGATTACTCTCGACATACTTGCCAGACCATTGAAATGTTTATTTTTCAAATAATTTTTTAAAATAGCTTTATTTTCTAAAACACACTATTAGAATAGTCTATTTTTCATAAGTTGACTAATTCAAAACTCATTCGAACTAATTGAAAACATATCAGGCATGGAAACTATGGAATGAAGGCAGGGGAATAGACTTGGTGGACAAAGCATTTTCTAACTCATATTGTTCATCAGAAGCAATGACATCTATACACATTGCACTGCTATGTGTGCAAGATCATCCTATTGATAGGCCATCAATGTCAGATGTGGTTTTGATGCTAAGCAATGGAATATGTCATCCTCAACCCAAACAACCTATTTTTATTTTTCACAGATCACCAAGATCTGGTGATGTTCTACTACAAAATGCTAGCAAATGCTCCGTGGATGGAGATACCATATCTTTGGTTGAAGGGCGATGAGTAACTAAAAACTTATATATGTTCCATCATTGAAGTATTTTTGGTTATTCTAAAGAACTTAATTCTTGCGCACAATATACTTGTGTGAAAAATGACCTTTTGATTTTTCTCGTTTTAATAATGATAACAAGTAGGGTTTTAAATAAAATAAACATATATGTTGAATTTTTATCTATACCAGCCCCTATGATAGAGCCAGTAAAATTTTTTTTAGGGGGCAACATCTATGTTAAATTTAGATTTTACTCTTTGTATATATTTTTTTCTTCAAATGGACTTTTAATTGTGTAATACAATTTAGGGCAATATAAAAATGATAATTTTGAAACACACATGGTCAATATGGATCAACATATGATTTAAAAAAAAATTTAAATTGAGATTCAAAGAAAAATTATTCAAGAAAGTGCAGAAAAAATTAATTATTTAATAATAATAATAGAAATAAAGTTTAAAAAATCATAAAATTCAATAGGATAAATGAGGAGCATGATTGAATTTTTTTATGAGATACATGGGTAAATTTTATATTATCAAAATTTAGGAGGAACAAATGAGGAATATAATTATATGTTTTTATAAATGGGTACCAATCCAATAAATATTTTTTTAACCTATCTATAGATATTATTTTGGCCAATTAATATTCATCATATACGTCTTCTTGATGGTAAAAATATAGAGAGAGAGAGAGCATTAATGATATACTTTCTTTCATACATGTCATTGTAGCCATTAGATAATAATCCAATAATTCAAAAAAGAAATTAACTATAAATAGGTTAAAAAAATACTATTAGATTGGTGCTATATATAAATACTAGGGTAAAAATCAGAATTTCAAAAAAAAATCAAGAGCGGCATATGCGAGAAAAGGACATGGATAGGACTAACTTGGACCACAATGACTTTTTAGTGCATTTTTAGGATATCGAAGGCTTCTTAACCTAGTCAAGGATAATAGGTCAAGATTTTCCTCCCTCTGCTAAAAATGTCATCTCTAAGAAAATACGCAAAAAAGTCATTTTGGCTCAAGTTAGTCATATCAATATCATTTTGTTAGTGTATATGCCCTCTTCCCAAGGTGGCTCCGTCTATAACTAGCTCCTAATCTAAGTATTTGTCAAACTTAAATTATAATTAAATGTAATTGATTAAGTTAGGAAGCATTAACTTTTTATAAACTCCTTTTAAGTCAAGTATCAAAAAGTAGACAAATTGAAAAAGAATATTTCATTTCAAGCTTTGTGTTTAATACAAGTGTTAATTGGCTTCTGAAAAAAAAAAGTTAATTGCAATTAAAAAAAATACCCGTAATTATAATATTTTTGTAATTTGAACTATGTTTTTTAGCTTGTGCAAAATTATACTTCTATATTTCAAATTTCTACAAATTTGTACTTTTTGTGTACAAATGAGGTGATTTATGCTAACTTTTTCAAGTTATTTGCAATTGATTTTTTGTACTTTTCAATAGAAATAAGATATTTTTAATTCAAAATCTGTGTTTAGCAAGAAAATTTATGCTCAATTTATCTATAGAGGTTAGATAATTGTATAGATTATAAATATGCATGTATAATACTGCATACACCAAAAAATAGAGTGAAATTTGTAAAAATACTTTAGTTCAAAGTGCATATATACATATATACATTGCAGTTAACCTTTAAAACAAATATACAAAACTACTTATGAATTTATCATGTGATTAGTAGAATTGCAACTCAGGTAATTTTTTAAGGAAATAAAGATACGACTCAATCCTACCATATAAAAACTGTAATTAGTCTAAAACTCATAAACAAAGATAATGCATGAACATGCTATGAGCCATACGTTGGTTCATATCTCTTTTCTTGCAAAACACTTCATAAATTTTTCTTTTATTTAAAACCTTTCTTTCTTATAATATAATATTGGACCCTTTTTGAGCATACCTTTAACTCAGAGCATATCTTGTATCGCCCTAAGTCGCATATCGAGTATATTCTAGGAAGATTATGGGTATTTAAGTGGTAGTCCATGAGCCCAAAAGTACCTTCAAGCTAGTACTTTTGGGTGAAGCTCAGTAGTGTTACATTTGGTATCAAAGCCGACCCAGTTTATACCTGTATAGGCCTTGAAAGACAACCACAAGCCGGAATCGTGATGAATGTGGACCCTGCCTATAGGGATTATATATGGGCTACTGAATGTGGACCCCATAGCGAGGACGTTAGGCCCTTAACAGGAGGAGATTGTAACACCCCAAATCCCAAATCGGGTATGTTATGGGAAGATCATGGGTATTTAAGTGGTATTCTATGAGCCCAAAAGTACCTTCAAGCTAGCACTTTTGAGTAAGGTCTAGTGATGTTACATTTGGTGTTAGAGCCGACCCAGTCCATACTTGTGTAGGCCTTGGAAGGCTGCCGCGGGCCAGAATCGTGGTGAATATAGACCCCGCCCATAGGGATTATATGTGGCTATTGAATGTAGACTCCCTAGCGAGGACGCTAGGCCCTTAACGGGAAGAGATTGTAACACCCCAAGTCCCATATCAGGTATACTGGGAAAATCATGGGTATTTAAGTGGTAGTCCATGAGCCCAAAAGTACCTTCAAGTGAGCATTTTTAGGAGAGGCCCAGTGGTGTTACAAAGATAGCAAGGAGAAGAAAAGAAGAAGAGGAGAGAGAGAGAAGAGAATTCTTATCAAAATATTTAAGCAAAGCTTTTTCTCAATAATTTATAAAAAAAAAGATACATTTGAGTGTTTAGTACTATATAGAGCTAAACAGAG
Source organism: Trema orientale (assembly GCA_002914845.1). Lineage (NCBI taxonomy): Eukaryota > Viridiplantae > Streptophyta > Magnoliopsida > Rosales > Cannabaceae > Trema > Trema orientale. The sequence continues at coordinate 11,171 of JXTC01001162.1, read as the reverse complement.
TGTCGAGCCAGACAAGGGTGTTGAGAGCTAGACAATGTGCCTAGAAACTTGACAAAGAAAAAAAAGGTACATTTGAGTATTTAGTACTTGACATGGTATCGAACCGTGTTAGACAAGGTGTCTAGCAACTGGACCTCTCATGTCTAGTTGGAATATGGACCCTTGATAAGATAAGTGATAAGAGCATTTTGGTATTTTAAATTATTTAAAACTTAAAAATGTGTACTCATTAAAAAATTATTAAGATGAGTGTATTTCCTAGAATACACTAGATTAACGGTGTATTTTGCAAAAAATCCTAAATAACTCATTCACTAATTTCTGAGGGCAGAAGAAGAAGAAGAAAAGGTAATAAATATTTGGTACTCAATAGCGTGTTTGAAGTTTTCTAGAAACAAATTGACTAAATCATGAACAAATATGTTTTGATTTGTTCTCCTATTATTGATATATATATAATAGGATTTTGGATTTTGAAGAAGGAGAAGGTGAACAAAATCATGTGGGTGGGAAAAGGAATACGTTTGATTTAATATATAGGATATTTTTGGAATAGTGAGGGATGTAATAAGAAATATTTAAAGGATAATGTTAAATATATTAACTAGTTTACTAAAAAAATTTTGTAAAACACGTATGACAAGTGAGTTGTCACCATTCAATTGGTGTATGAAAACTTATCACAAATGAATTTAATACTATTCACCAATTGAATAGTGATAACTCACTACCATATATGTTGATATTAAAATTTTGAGTGATGCTATGGGTCATTATAAGATGCCAAGCACCAGAGGAGGTATCAGTTTTTCACTTGAAGATGAAATTCACATACTGAGTTCCATACTAGGTCCCACCTGAAGTGTCATTCTATCTTTTAGGCTATGTTTGGTAGAGAGGAAAAAAAATAGGAGGGAAGAAAAAATTAGGAGGAAAAGAAAATATGTAGAATGAAAAGAAAAGTATATTTTCTCCATGGTTGTTTGGTATGTAGGAAGGAAAGAAAACTAGTATATTTTAAAATGATTGTTTTGCCTTTTTTATTAAAATTTTAAAATTAATGTATAAGGTTATTTTAGTAAATTTACTTTCACACATTAATAAAAAAAACTTTTTCTTCCCCTTTTCTCTCTATTTTTTGGGAGAAAAAATATTTGTGTAGGGTTCACCATTTTTTTTCTCTCCCCTTTTCTCTCTCTTTTTCCTTTCCCTCCTACCAAACAACCCAACTTTTTAGTTTTCATCCACTTTTCCCTCAAACTTTTTCTTTCCTCCCCCTTTTTCCTTCCTACCAAACATAGCCTTAGTGAAAACCTAATACTTATTATAGTGTTTGGCACCTTAAGGTGTCCCATTGTAGTACTCTAAAAGTTGGTAAACTACTTAGGACATGTAGTATTATCCATATTTAAATTTTAAGATTTACATCATGTGTGGTTTTAGAAATGTGTAAAATCAGCCAACAAAGGGGTGACAATAAACCTCTCCCTCATTATAATTGACTTTGGCTCATTTTGTCCCAAAATTAGAAAAAGTCGTCTCAACACCAAGAAAAAACGAAAGGCTACAAAAGCATTAATTATTCTTGAATTTAATAAAGTAAGTGAGGATATCATTGAACTAAGAAGATACATACAAATGGTTTTTTTTTTTTAAAAAATCAAAACTAATTTTGGTGCAAAGGAGATTAATTTTGCCATTTTTGGGACAAAATGTGCAAAAATTAATTATCTCGAGGTGAAGTATAACACTTTGACAAAAGTTATTTATCCTTTAGAAAAAGTCATAAAAAGCCATTTAGAAGCAAAACACTCCTATTTGGATCCCCAATCCCACCCTGTCCAATAATAATATTGCAAATTATTAATTTCTCCCTCACTTTTTGATAAGTATAATATTTTATCCAGACATAATCAATTGTAATACATTTGACCCAAAATTTGACAAAATTACGTCGCTTTACCCAAAAGTTAAATTTTGTTAATAAGAGGTTAATTTCATGTCACTTTCTATTTAGTTCCCCTTAACCATCCTTGTAACAAGCTGGTATCACGTCATTTTCTTTTTAATGCCCCTCAACTAGCCTTATAGTAGATTGGTATCATCGTTTTCTTTTTACTTAGTATGAACTTTAAATCGTATTGGGCTGTTTAGTTTGAGATTGAAAACGATAGAGGGAAGTTGGTGAGTTAAGTCACTGAACTCAATGGTTAAAGCATGTACAAGATACGACGGTATCATAGCTATCGGGAAAGCGATTCCGAAAAGGTGGTGGTTGGGTGTGGATTTGAAATTGAGGTAGTTGGATTGGGTGTTACAACAGTAGTGTGCCAATGGCAGAAGAAGAAGGTGGTAGCACTGACCAAGCCCATTAGAATACACATTTTGCCCCTACTTTCAACAATGTTTCAAAATTTTGGTTAAAATCAAAGTTTAAAATATCCAATTTTTTGTGGATTCCGCATGTTTGCATCTAGGGCTTTGATTACACTTAATTTGTTACTTTCTCTTTTGTCTATAACAACCAGCAAATTATATAAAAAAGTTTATAGTCTTCTCCTTACGTCTTCTCTCCTAAAGTCGTCTGTGGGAACAAAATTATCACTGCTGAGTGATCATATAGTCGTCTTTCTGGGAGACATTTTTTTCTCGTTTCTTTCTTATTTTTAATTGTATTTCCTAGTCTATTTTACTTTGATCTATGGATTCTGATGAGATCGTGAGACTTTGTGGTCAATTGACGTTAGACAATGACGATAGGCCTGTGGTACAAATGGGACGAGATGTCTATGCCGGTGGATTGGAGAGGATGGATTTGTGTTTGGTAGGTAAGATTCTCAAAACTCGTACGGCTAATTGTGATGGCCTTCGACGCGTTTTACAACAGATCTGGCGAATCCCCAATTCATTCCAAGTTGAACAACTGGGATCCAACAATCTATTTTTGTTTTCTTTTGGCAATCGAGAGGAAAGGCAGAGGGTTCTAGCTGGCGGTCCATGGTCCTTCGAAAATTAATTACTTTCATTGGTCAAACCTCAAGGCCTTGGTGAGATATCACCTATGAACTTTAATCTGGTACCTTTTTGGATTCATATATTGAATATTCCCATTGCCTGTTTGACTGAACGATGTGCCCGCTTTATCGGTGAACAACTTGGGGTAGTTGAAGAGATCGATGTGAGTGGGGGACGAATGAAAGTAAGAGTGAGAATTGATGTGAGGCAGTCTTTACGACGGGGAATTTGATATTTTATGGATAAAACTCAGACTAATGTCTCTCTTCTATTACGATATGAATACTTGCCTGATTTTTGTTATTACTATGGTGTTATTGGACATAAGGCGAGGGAGTGTTTGAAGTGTAGTGAAGAAGAAATTGGAGATGCCGCTCTCAAATGTCTCAGATATGGCTCCTAGCTGCAAGTAAACTTCTAGTATACGGCCTAGGACTGATTTGAACTCTGGGCGTGATGTTCCCAATGCGAATCCTAGCTCTAGTATGGGTGCGGTGAAAGAAACTGCTGGTATTATTCAAGTTAGAGAACATAGCTTGAATGAAAACAGAGAGATTGAGGAAGAGCTAGAGGTGTATGGCATTTCAACTGTGGAACAATTAGCTAGACGTAAAGAGATAGAGATGGGTCTTGTTGAGATCGGTACAGATGGGTTAGTGAATAATGATGGAAGCAATATGGTGAGTGAATCTGATCTAGCTATTATGAAGGGTGGGGATGTAGTACCATCTACCAATTGTGTACTACCAGTAGTTGTGCAGGAGGTGATCCCGGTTAAAGGGAAGAAAGTACTGGATGAGTGTATGACTCAGACCACTACTACTATTACTCCTGAAGATACTTTCATGTTAGGCAAGATTTTTCGTGATCAGCTAGGATCAAAGAAAACTATTTCAAAGTCTCATACAATTGTTAAAGGTGGTGTGCAGAAAGTGAGACCGACTAACAGTCCTTTGAAATCTGGCTTAGCGTTAAGCCCAAAGCATGCAAAGTTTTACAAAGTGAAGTCCCCATGCAAGTCACGTAAAATGCGAAGCCCTATTAGAGTTAAAAAGGGGGTCTTTTCGGATGTTAAAAATACTAGTGGAGCTAAGAGGAAGATTTTTGAGGACTCGGTAGAGAATGAGGGGATTGGCAAACGTCTAAAGGTAGGAGAGCATGGGGATGTTGATGTTGCAATGGAGGTTTCTGGGATTATTTTGGCGAGTCTTGGTGGACAGGACCGCCGAGAGACATGAGTGTTTTATGTTGGAATGTACAAGGGATGGGGAACTCTTGTACGTTGCAGACTTTACGGATTTTTATTCATAAATATTCCCCGTATCTCGTTTTTCTTTCAGAGACGAGACTTACAGGTAATTAGGCTATGAGAGTTAAAGATCAAATTGGTTTTGCAAATAGTTTTCATATGAATAGTGAAGGACGTAGTGGAGGGCTTCTCTTACTATGGTCTGATGAAGTTGATGTTACAATCAAGTCTTTCTCTAAAGGACATATCGATTCTACTGTTCAGTCATCTAATGGTAGTTTTTGGCGTTTCACAGGTTTCTATGGGAACCCAAAACCTCACCTTAGATCTTTTTCATGGGAACTTCTTAGGCGTCTTCATACTTTAAGTTCATTGCCTTGACTATGTGGAGGAGATTTCAACGAGATTTTAAGTTTGTCTGAGAAGATTAGAGGTGCAGATCGTACTATATCAGCTTTTGTCAACTTTTGCTTAGCTTTGTCAGATTGCAATCTGGTTGATCTTGGTTTTCAGGGTACTCCTTTTGCTTGGACTAATAAGCGAGACATGGGTGATTTTATCCAAGAACGACTTGATAGATTTACTAGCAATGATGAGTGGAAGAGATTGTTTCCTTCAGCTTCAGTGGAAGATCATTGTCCTATCATACTTCGGATGGATGGTGGTGGCATTCTCTCGGGAGACCCAGTGCCCCGGTTTTGTTTTGAGCCATTATGGTTGCGTAGTACTGAATTCCAAGAAGAGGTCCAGACTTCCTGGTTGCGGGGTTCAATTTCCCATGATCCTATTGAAGATTTGAATTCTAGTATTCATTGTTGTGGTGATCATTTGAAGAAATGGGGTATTCGGACTTTTGGTTTTATTAAGAAGTCAATTGGGCAAACTAGGAAAAAGTTGGAAGGACTGTACTCTAGGGTTGACATTGGAGAGGTCATGGGGGAGATAAAAAAGTTAGAGAAAAAGTTGGAAGAGCTGTTGCTCTCTGAAGAGTCATATTGGAAGCAACAATCTAGGTCTGAATGGCTATCTTCTAGTGATAGAAACACTGCATATTTCCACGCTAAAGCTTCTAATAGGAGAAAGAAGAATACCATCCACAAGCTAAAAGACCCTAATGGATTATGTGTTGAGGAGAAAGAGGATGTGGTTAGTATTATCAAAGATTATTTTAAGAATATCTTTAAATCCTTAAACCCGAGTTTGGAGGCATTAGAGGGTGTTCTTAATGCTATATCTATAGACTGTCCGTACAATCTAGTACCAAGATGGATGCAAATTTCTCTTATGACGATGTCACGGAGGCAGTTTTTCAGATGGGGCCAACAAAGGCGCTAGGACCGGATGGTTTTCATGCATTGTTTTTTCAGAAAAACTGGGGTACAGTGGGTGGTCGAGTTACTAATGCTTGCCTCAATATTTTGAATGAAGGAAGGTCTATTGAACCAATGAATAAGACGTATATTGTTCTCATTCCGAAGAAAAAGGATCCTTTGTCAGTGGCAGATTACCGACCTATTAGTTTGTGTAATGTGACATATAAAATTGTCACAAAGATGCTAGCTAATAGATTGAAGAAGTTCCTACCCAGTCTGATTTCACACAATCAAAATACCTTTGTTCCTGGCAGATTGATTACAGATAATGCAATTGTTGCTTTTAAACTCTTACATTCTCTTCGTCATAAAATAAATGGCAAAAAAAGATTTTTGGCACAGAAACTCGACATGAGTAAGGCCTATAATCGTGTTGAGTGGGTGTTTCTAGAGCGAGTCATAGAGAAAATGGGTTTCGATAGTAGATGGGTCCAACGTGTGCTTAATTACATTACGACCTCTTTCTTTCAAGTACTCCTGAACGGTAGGCCAGAAGGGAACATTGTCCCTACTAAAGGACTTCGCCAAGGTTGTCCTTTGTCTCTGTATCTCTTTTTGCTTTATGCAGAGACTTTCTCTTCTTTATTGAGGAAAGCTGAATTTGATGGAGACATAATGGGTTTTCATTGCTCAGTTTTGGGACCTACGGTAAGCCACTTGTTTTTTGCTGACGATAGCATTATTTTTACTAGAGCTAATCTTCATGATTCACATTGACTTCTATTGGTTTTAAAGAGATATGAGTTAGCTTCGGGACAGAAGATAAATATGGAGAAATCTTGAATAATTTTTTCTCCCAATGTGGACTATGATGATAGGCAGTCTATTGTTTCAATGCTCGGTCTAACAGCAGTTCAATCTCATGATGTTTATTTTGGCCTCCCAACTATTGTCGGAAAAAGTAAAAAAAGAACTTTTGAAGGCATTAAGGAGTGGGGCTGGAAACGGGTACAGGCTTGGAGACAAAATATGTTTTCTGTAGGGGGTAGAGAAAGTTTGATTAAGGCAGTACTTCAGGCAGTTCTTACCTATGTCATGAGTTTATTCAAGCTCCCTACTGGTCTTTGTGATGAGATTCGGTCACTGTTTCTACAATTTTGGTGGGGCAGTAAGGATAGGCATAGGAAAATAGCATAGATTAAATGGGATAATATTTGTTTGCCTAAAGGACTAGGAGGGTTGGGATTTATAGATCTGCATCTTTTTAATCAAGCTCTTGCGGCTAAGTAAGCTTGGAGACTCATTTCAGAACCTCAATCCCTAGTTTCTTTGGTACTCAAAGATAAATATTTTCAACATTCTTCCTTTTTGTTAGCTGATGCTAAGGCTAATTCTTCGTGGCTTTCGAAGAGTATTATTTGGGGTAGAGAGTTACTTATTAAGGGTCTACGTTGACAAGTTGGTAATGGCACTTCGATTAAATTTTTTGAGGACTCTTGGATCCCGAGACCAACAACTTTTAAGACCGTTACTCGCAATACCTCTCTTCAGATGGTTAGTGATTTTATTTCTCATCCTAGAGTTTGGAATGAAGAGGCCATTAGAGCTCATTGTTATCCTGTAGACTGGGAAGCTATTTTAGCCATTCCGCTTTACTTTGAAGATACAATAGATAAATTGATCCGGCACTATGACCGTAGTGGAAAGTACAATCTAAAGTCTAGTTACCGATTGGCATTAATGGAAACCATTCCGACTAGTTCCACTTCTTCTCTTACAACTAAATGGTGGAAGGGCTTATGGAAGTTAAATATCCCACCTAAGGTTCGAATCCTAGTATGGCGCATTTTTCATGACGCTCTCCTAACAAAGACAAATCTCCTTAGTCGTGGTGTTGTTATTGATAGTGTCTACCCTTTTTGTCAATGTGGTCCGGAAGATGTGAACCACTGTTTTCTTTTATGTGAACGGGCAGAAATGGTGTGAGTACTTTCTGATCTCTGGGATGTCATCAGACCATTGTTGTATTGCCCTATAGATGTTTTTCTTCCCACTATGTTCTCACGTGTTCATAAGGATACCTTTGAGCTTTTCTGTATTTTACTTTGGGCTCTTTGGAATGATCGCAATAACTTTGTTCACGGGGGATATGCTCGGGTGGAGTATGAACTTATTGTTTTTTGCAAAAGTTATCTTGAAGAGTTTCATCTCTCCTCCTCTCGGTTAGCTTGTGTTTCGTCTTTACCAATGCATCCTCATAATGCCCACTGGATACCCCCTGTTCATGGGCAACTGAAACTGAACTCGGATGTGGTGATTAGGAATGGAACTGGCTTTGTTGGTGTAGGCGGTGTTCTTCGAGACGGCTCTGGGATAGTACTTTTAAGTTGGGCAGTGAAGATTCGAGATAACTTCTCAGTTATACTTGGTGAATTAATGGCTCTACGTGAAAGATTGAGAATAGCTATTGAAAAGGGATTTACTGTTTCTATTATTGAAACTGATGCTACTGAAGTTGTTTCTCTGTTTCGGTCTTGTGACTCGTTCTCGTTTTTTTTTTCAGTTATTTCTGATATTAGACAACTTTTATGTAGTGTTAGGATTGGTTCTTGTTGTCATGTTTCCCGATCTGGAAACATGGTAGCCCATTCTCTAGCCTCTTCAGCTTTTGTTTTCTTTGAGGATAAAATTTGGGTTGATTCATGCCCTCGTTTTATCTCTCCCTATGTAATAGCTGATTGCTTGGAATAAGATTCCACTTTTCTCCTCCAAAAAAAAAAAAAAAAAAAAAACCAGCAAATTATATGCAATAACTATAATTCCCTGACCTTTTTAATTGGCCTTTGGGTTTAAATGACATACCTTTTTTTTCTAAATTTAGATTAAAATATACCAAAGTTAATTACATCGAGGCAAAGTATTACACTTGCAAAAGTTGAGGGAAAAATGCAGAATTTGTACACAGTAATATACATTGTGTGTATACATGTACGTTATATACATAGGGTTCAGCTAAAATACCCTGCCCAAACAATGAGGCATCAGTGCTCAAAGTGAAAATGTAACACGCCACAAGTAGAATATTGCACGCCTAATTATGAACGTTAAAAGACAGATTTTTAGAAGCGGAAGGTATATTTAGAGAACGTGAGCACTGAAAGGCATGCATATCTCCTTTTTTTTATTCGTACCAACTTGCACTTACGAGATTATAAACTGCCCCTAAGTATATATACATAGGTTCCCAATTTAATAGGTATTTTTTTTTCACCTATTTATAGATATTTCTATTTTTAGCCATTAGATCATTATCTAACGGCTATCATAATTTGAATACTTGGTAAAAAATAAATAAAAATAAAAATCTATTATTTAATATTTTTTTCTTTCCACTTTTTATCATGAAAAGACATACGTAATCAATTTTAATTGAGCAAAACAATATACATATATAGATAAAAAAAATACTTACTAGATTGGTGCCCTATATATATAGGATAATTACATTTTCATACATTACATTTTGACTATTTTTTCATTCTATATATTATCTTTTTTTTTGTTATTATTAATAATGATATTCAAATTTAAAACTTGTGACAAATCACTCTCTTAGGTTAAATATCAATTTTGACAATTGGATTTACAAAAGTACCTGTTTCAAATTTTGATAATATAAATTTAAAAATAATCTAAATTTAAAACTAATTAGAATTAATAATTAAATGACAAATGTTAACAAGTTGAAAAAAATATTTTAGTAAACTAAATAGTCAGAATTGGTGTTTAACTAAAAATATATATATAATTTTGTCGCAAAATTTTAAATTTGGAAGATAATATTAATAATAATTAAAAAAAAAACAAGATATAAAATTAACACACACTCGGAATATAAGGCATGAAAATATAAATAACCCATGAAAATAAACTATTAAAAAAAATGGCGGGTATTCGCTTCTGCGGCTACGGGGCAATGTGTAATAGAATATAGAAAGCGAAAAAAAAAAAAAAATAAAAGCGAAAGCAAAGTGAAGTCAGGTGAGGCTGAGAGAGCATCACAGAGAGAGGCAATGGCGTCTCTGTTACAGAAGATCGAAGGAGACGAGTCGGTCCTCCTGCGCGTTACTCATTCAAACCTCAAGAGCTTCAACGCCGATGTTCGTTTCTCTCTTCAGGTATTTATTTCAATTTTGCCCCCATTTTTGTTCAAAATATCATTTTTATTTTCAATTTTTTTTAATAATATTTTTGGTTACTAATTTTCATGTAATCAAAGACGACGGTGGAGGGTGTGAAAGAGAAGCTATGGCGTAAATGTGGGACTTCTATGAATTCAATGGCGTTGGAGCTCTATGACGATACCAAATCCAAAATTTCTGATTTATCCGATAACTCTACGCCCCTCGGATACTATTCCCCTCTTGATGGGTTAATCTTTTTCTTTTTTTTTTTTTCTTTGGAAAATTTTTATATATACATATGTATATCTATGTGAATTTGGATAATTTTTGAAAATGGGTTTTGGGTTTTGTTGTGAAAGGTATCGAATTCATGTGATAGATCTGGACCCTTCATCGGTGACATCTGGTGGGTGGCTTGAGGACACTTCACTAGTTGAGAAGTACACTATTTCAGATGAAGCTTACCAGAAACGCGATGGTGAATTTTCCCAGCCAAAAAAAAAAAAAATGTCGTTTTACATTATGGGTTTAAGAGATTTTGAATGGATATTTGTCTTTCAACTTTGGAATTTTAATTTTGATTCATTAGGATGATATTGATTGTCTTAAGAGAGAGAATAAAGAAAAGGTTCTTGTTGGATTGATAGAATAGGTAAGAAGGGAAATTCAGCTCTGCTTAGAATGTATGGAGTTTTATTTTCACTTAGGTTTTGTGTAATCAAGCATTGACTTAGATGGCTTTTTTTATTTATTAAAAAAAAAAGTGTAATTTGCTTATTATTGCTTTTTTGTTTTGGGTATTTCAGGCACTTTCAGAAAATTCAAGGAAAAGATTGCATCTCAAAACCCATCAGCATTTGAAGCTAAAGTAAGCCTTTTTTATGTACTAAATTTTGTGCTAGCAAGCTGTTCTTAATACTTTAATATCAGTAGCTGATGTCAAAATTTGTAAGTTGAGGGTCTTGCTAATTGTAGTAAAATGGAATAAAATGCCTCGTTTGTACTGCTCTACTTGAAATGAATCTAGCTTGATAATGCAATATCCAGTATGTCCCCTCAAAAAAAAAAAAAAAGTACCAGTATGTCAAACGTTTGTTTTCCAGCAACAGTCATGTGTGGATGAATGGTTATTGTCTTCTTTTGTCTACTGTAATTTTATTCACAGATAACAGACAGTTACATGGAAGAGCTCTGTGCAAATATCAAGGTTAGTTTCTCCATTTCACTTTTCCTGGATTAGCTATTTTGGAGAAGTATGGGAATTTCATAGCAACCAAAATTTAGCCAAAACTGCTGAATGCATGGCTTCTTACTACTTTTATTACCTACACCACAAAAATCCACACTGAATAATTCAGTACAAGACCTCAGAGTAATCCATTTAACCTGAAAAAACTATGATCCTTTGTT
>JXTC01001160.1:3016-16058 GCA_002914845.1 Trema orientale | reverse complement strand
TGTAGACGCCTCCCCTATTGGTGGTTGCATGATATCACATACACTATAATGTGTTTAATTGGCTGCAAAGTGGTACATAATTAATACATATATATGGCCTTTACACTGTTCCAATTTATTACTCATGAGTTGTCTCTATGTATATGTATTTATATATGTATATATTATCACAGAAAAAGCAAAGCAGCCAGACCGAAGTTCGGAAGAAAAGTGTGTGAGTTCGGATGTGTTAATAAGGCAGAGCCCCACGGGCCCACTGTCAAGTGGCATCCCCGCGTACTATGTTGAGATTGTGAACAATTGCTTCACAGGCTGCAACATCTCTGGCATTCACATCAACTGTGGCTTGTTCAGCTCCGCCAAATTCATTGACCCAAAGATCTTCAAGCAACTTAGCTACGATGACTGTCTTGTCAACGATGGCAAGCCTTTGGTCAGTGGTGGCACCATCGACTTCACGTATGCAAATACCTATGTCTACCAATTGTCAGTCTCCTCGGTTCTCTGCCCTTGATGACTTAATGAGTTCAATCATATAAAGCACCCAAAGCATGCAGGATTAGGGAGTACTTAGTCTAATATAGTTTGATAATATAGCAACTTGTGTTTTGTTATGGTTCTGCTTTATATGTTTGATGATGGTTTTGAGGCCGTTTTGGGGGTTTGATTTAAGACGAGGTTTTATACTGTAAAGGGTCATTTGATTGGGTCGAGGACTTGGGGTCTACGGGTGCACAAAAGTATGATCAGTTGGATTATGACTGGTCTTTGGGGTCATGATAGATAGTTATATAGTATATCCTTGCTTGCATATATAGGGGGGCAAGAGAGAATTGAAATTTGTGAATAGAGGAATGTTGGGTTTGCCTTTTTTCTTCTCAGGAAGACGTGGCAAGGAGAATGATTTTGCTACTGAAAATGATATATGAAATATACTGTTTTGTTTTGGACAGAACTATTTTACATGATGGCTTTTAAATGATATTTTGGCAGTCTTGTCTTAATTGTTTCCTAGTATTGTCTTTCTCTTACTCTCGCCCGCTCTCAAACCTCAGGCTATGTTTGAAGTTTGATAGGAAGGAAAATGGGAGGAAGGAAAAAGGACGAGGGAAAAGTAGAGGAAAACTAAGAAGTTGGGTTGTTTGGAAGGCGGGAAAAGAGAAAAAAAAGGAAAAAGAGAGAGAAAAGGAGATGAAAAAAATGGTGGTTTTATACAAATATTTTTCTCCCCAAAAATAGAGAGAAAATGAGAAAGAAAAGTTTTTTTTTTTAATCAATGTATGAAATTGAATTTATTAAAATAATCTTATACATTAAGTAGCTTGACAGACTATTAGATCAATTTTGGTAGCGCGACAGATTACTGAGTTATAGCTCGACGATGCTCAACACTCTGTCGAGCATTGTCTGAGTTGTAGTAAGGGTTTCTATCACTTTTACATATAAAACACAGAATTACAAAAATACGGAACTCAGATTTTTTTAAAATTTTCGTACGGTTTTTATTAAAAAAAAATCACTTTTTAAAAAATATTTAGAAAAATACTATTTTTAAAAAATAGTTACTGATTACCTGTTTCTGAAAACTTGTTATTAGTTACTAGTTACCAGTTATATACCAGTTATAAATACCTTTGGTTACTAGTTACCAGATTCTGGAAACTGGTTACCAGAAATTGGTTGCTATTTTAAAAAATGATATTTTTCTAAATAATTTAAAAAAATGGTATTTATCTAATAAAAATCATACTGCACCTTAAAAAAAGTTAAACACCGTATTTTTCAAATTTTTTTCAAAATTACCATATAATGTCTAATTTCCCCTTGTAATAACCTAACAGCCTCCAGCTTGATAGGTCATCATATTAAAAATTATGTTCTTTGGTTCCCTATAAATGTGACAAGGGCACAAAAGTAGCCTTTAGTAAACAATTTCTAGACGCAGTTTTTCTTTTTTCTTTTTATTTATTTATTTTTTTTGGCCTTGGTAAAGAGCACTTTCAAAGAAACCTCTTTGCAAAGGTACTGTGAAACCGAGAAAGGGAAACACAATCTTACTTTATTTCTTATAAATTTTTGTGGTAATGTCATGGATACTAATTTAAAGAAAAGTATTAGGTTTATGGGAAATTGTTTTTGTAAAATTAAGTACAAAAGGTCACTTAAACCTAATTTTCTTAAATTCTCACAGGTAGCTAAAAGGTTAAAAACATCAATCTTCAGCTTAAAAGCGTGAGTCAATGCTAAGTTTTGTATGTTTCAGTGTCAATAATCAATATATTAATTAATCAAGCATAAAAATTTTAGATTTTTCTACAATTCATATGTGATAAAAAAAAAATATTCTATTATGATACCTGCTTTTCTTTCTCAAAAAAGGAACTTTACCGCTACTCTTACAGAGGCCAAAGAGGGAACGTCTCCTTCTCTGGTCTCCCCTCTTCACTCTCCTCCTCCTCTTTGATCTCTCTCCCTGACCTTTCATGGGAATGAGAGATTTTTTCAATTTTTTTTATTTTTTTAATAAGTCCAAATCTAGATCTAATATATAGTACAATATTTTGTGTGGATTTTAAAGTCCGTTTACTAAATCCTGAATATGAAATTTTTTTCTTTGATTTAGATCTGTTAGGCGGATAAGTTGTTTTCTTTTCAACGAGTGTAGATCTCAATTAGTGTTAGAATCACAGAGTCTACCCTACCAAGAGCGTAATCCAGGAGTAGGTGTTGAAGACGAGTGACTCTTGTTATCTTCCTCTTAGGCCACATTTAGAATGCAGGATAATGATGGGATTGGATTGGATTAAATTAATCTCATGTTCGGTGCATACATATGAAAGGGAAGGGATTGGATTAAATTGGATTAAAATAATCTATTCTAAAAATAATACCCATAGAAGAGGATAATTTTACCATCTTGAGAATTTAGGATTGTAAGGGATTGAGAATTTGATTAAAAATAATAGAATATTTTTGAAATAGTAAAAAATGGTAATTCAAAATTAAACTTCAAAAATGGTATTTTCAAAATTAACTTTTAAAGTGGTAAAACAAGAGATAGTATTGTTTGAAATATTTTTTTAGAAGTGGTATTGCTGCAAATAATTTTATTAAAAATCATATTTTTTTTCCAAAATTGTTTCAAAAGTGGTATTTTTAGAATATTTTTTAAAAGTGATATTTTTCAAATAATTTTTTCGAAGTGGTATTTTTGTAAATAAGTTTTAAAAATGATATTTTTATAAAATTGAGTTTTTAAATTTTTTTTAAAATTAGTTTGTAAAAGTGGTATTTTTCTAATTAATTAAACCTCAAAATTGTTATTTAGTTAAAACAATGAAACACATATGCTAATCTTATCCTAACAAAAAGTAGTACACCAAACATGGGATAAGATTAAACTATATCATCTTATTTTATCCAATCCAATCTGATTTTTTAAAATAGTTTATTCTGCATACCAAACGAAAGCTTGGAGAATTATGATAACCCAAAAATCTTACTGTTGTTGTATTTGTGATCCATTTTTCTTCTCTTTTCTTTGAAGAATTTGAAATTATAATCCTTATAATTGTACTGTAAATGAAGCTCTTTTGCTTCGAGTAATGATATTCCCTTGAGAAGCCTGTTTTGATCCCAAAAAAAAAAAAATTCAGTTATGTTTACAATCACTACTTTAAGGTAATTTTTTGCCCTCCTTTATATTATTATTATAGTTTAATTATTTGACACACGCTTAATTTTATTAGTAATTTTACTCCACCTTCTATATTGATTTATGGTGCAAATTCCCACCCATTATTCAAAAGATATATATATATGGTTGCCAATCCAGTAGGTTTTTTTTTTTTTTTTTACCTATGGGTAGGTATTTTTTTTTTAGCCGTTGGATCATCATCTAATAGTGATCCAACGGCTACAATGAAGTGCATGAAAAGACATGCATCATTAATGTTCTTTCTCTCTCTTACTTTTTTACAATAAAAAAATGTGCATGCTAAATTTTTATTAGCCAAATTGATACCTATGCATAGGTAAAAAAAAAAATACCTACTGGATTAGTGACCTATATATATATATATGGAAGATGTTTTAATGGTTACAGCTCCATGGTAACCATCATAAAAATTTGTATAAGTATTGAATAGTTATAGATATAAGTGTAAGCATTAAATACAAAAGGTGATATAGACTTAGAAATTACCTGCTATAGCAAGTTTTACAACAGATTACTATTTAGCATTAATTATAAAGATTCTTTTCTTTTATCCTTGTAATAAATATGGGGAACGAAATCCCAGATTTAGTAATGTCTTGAATTTAGTTTCTTTTTTATTTTATTTAATTCCCTATTTTTTAGGATTGTAATATTTAATTAGTTAGTTTTTGAAAATTCTGTGACTTATAAAAATTATATCTATTTGAATTTATTTAAAAAATAAAACAAAATATTTAAAGAATATCATATAAAATGTTGCGATTAGCATAGGAACACAAGACCCACAATCCCAAAAATGAATCTAATAATTGCATTCCCGACTGTTTGGCCTCCTCAATATTACCAGTAAAAGTTCATGGATTTTTCCTGCTTTTCCATAGAATGAACGGACATGTTCTATCTACTGTAGTTCTAAGTAGTACATTATTCGACGATTAAATCAACAAATATCACAATAGACTACAACGTAATATAATCGAAGATTAAAATAGAAATCATGCTTTGAAAGAACTATTAGATTACAGGACCAAGACATACCCAGTAGGCCATGAGTAATTGTAGATCAACTGACAACCAAATAACTTTAGGAAAAATATTAACATTGTGAAAATTTGTTGACTTGTGTATAAAAAGATGCAAGAAATCAAGAATCCAAGGAGAGCTTTTTAAGCTCTTGGATGCCCTGACTAGAAGCTCTCTTCATTTCAAGAGCTCTTTTATACGGAGGAGCAATTGGAGGCTGTACAGGATCCAACTCTGGTAAGTTCCCTCTGCAACTTAGACTGTAATCATTTTTTATTCTCACTATATTTTTGGATTTTCTTTTAGAAATATTGAGAAGTTGTATTTTGTGGAAAGATATTCATGAGATGATTGAGATTGTTTGACAGTGCCATTATATAAGATTCAATCTATATAAGGCCTTGGAATGAAATTTTTCTTATTTTTGTTAAAAAGACACCACCAATCAGAGTATGCACCAATCTTTAAATGGCAGCCATTGATAAAATATTATATATATTAAATGCACAAATACGTTTTTTTAAGAAAAAAATATTTGTAAATTGCATCATGATGACTATAAACCCTTCCATCCATTAATTTTGTTATTTTTCTCTTAAAGTATCTTGATATATAAATGAATTAATTGAAAAATAAATTAGTCCATTAATTTAATTATTTTACCTTAGTAATAAACTTGAATTACTTGATAAACGATCAATCAATTAAATCACTTAGGATATCAGTAAATTATTTGAAATATAAGAGGGTCAATTCATTTAATCAATTACCTTGGTATATAAGTGGTCTATATTAATGATATATCAACAATTTTCTTGAAAAAAAATATAAAGTGACCAATTAAATTAATAAAGTTGGTCTATTAGTGATATATGAATGCTACATATCCGCAAAATGCTTGGAAGAGGGGGAAAAAAATAGTAATATGGCCAATCAGTTTAATTCGTTGCTATTTTAATATTTAATTGAAATAAGAAAATGAGCGATCAATTTATTTTTGTTGACGTATAAATATTTATTATTTGGAAAAAAGAAAATAACCAGTCAAATAAATAATACAGGCATAACACATATACCATCTATTTACTTGAAAAAATAAATAAAAATAACCAAACCAATCAAATTAATTATATTGGAATACTAGTGATATACCAATAACAAACATATGACTAGAGGTGCTAAAAAAAAAAGAGACAAATCGAATGGCCATTGAACATACCAAAAAAATTAATAGTTTACCAAGTTTAATCATATAAACATGACTTTCCTTTAAAAAAAAAAATTGTATGAACAAACTTTTTTTTTTCTAGTTTCGGATTAATTATTAGGGAATGAGAATGAGGGTCTGAAATGGGAAAGAATCATGGAATAAATCTTAAATTAAGAATCTATTAAAATAAATATAAAAAATATTAACAAAATGATATGTTATCAGGTTACCAACAAGTTACCCATCCAAAATGTATTTAATAAGATTTATAAGTTCAAAGCTAATTAATTACTATAAATTTTATTGGCCAACTACCCAATTAACTAGTCGTTTAATAAAGATCAAACGGTTAAAATAATAGTAACCATCGATGGGTAAATATTGTAATAACTATTGAAACCTCACCCATATATATATATATATTATATTTAACTGATCATTACAACGAAATTTTTTTAATTTTTTTTCTTCTTTTTCTTTTGGAAAATCTAAGGTGAAAATATTGTAAACTCACAGCACTGTGCAAGTTAAGGACTTCAGCAACTAGCATCTCTCCATCTAACTATACTAGTCGTGGGATTGTGCCTAAGGCACGTGGACCCGTTGTTTCGTTTTTTTTTTTTCTTTATAAGAAAGAAATAATATTGACAAATTATCAATTGATGCAATACTTTATTATATATTTGTTTTAAAATATGTTTCTTTAATTATGTAAATAAAATTGCTAAATTATCTAATTTCTTGAAAAAAAAAGTGAATTTATTTAAAACAAAACCTAAAATCAAAAATAAATTTGATCGGAGTCTATGAACTAATTTTTTTCTAGCTCAAATCTTCTAAAAATGTATAAGAATAATTTCAAGAAAAAAAAAATATAAGAATAAAAAAAATTCTCCTCAGGAAAAAAAAAATAATGAAAAAAAAAATCAGATAAACGCTATTAAGAGAAGATTAAATATAAAAATAATATAAATATACATATAAGTAGTCCCACATATTTCATATGTTTATCGTTACAATATGGTAAAATTGGATATGTAAAGTGGATATAATATATGGGACTCACTTTTATATTAATTTTTTTATTTTTTACAAAGACAATCATGGGAAGCTAAAATAAAAATAAATAAATATCAAAATCCTTTAACAATAGAAACTAAGCATTATCTATTAATATAAATAAGACAAAAAAAAATATAAAAAAATATTTTAAAAAAGCAAGCAAGCAGGTGGAACTCCACATGCTTATTCGTTTTTCTATGATAGTAATAGATATAATTTGACTTAGTCAGTGCATTAGAAACTCGAGTGAAAATTTTCATCTTTCATAATTCACTATCCACCTAGTATATTTTGTCAAAACATGACAAGTAGCACTCGAAAAATGAGATAAAAGAACTATAATAATCATTAAATATTTTTTTTCTTTGGTGAAAAAAAAGGTGGATGAGATTCCGGTGGCAGGTCATTTCTCAGAGCCACCCCCATTCAGTTGGGCTCTCAAGGGCGACGTGGGGGCTCGGACCCTTGACATCACCCTTCCTAAGTGAGAGAAGGCCTTAAAGTAGAGCGTCTTGCCACTTCGACCACCCCCTTAGGAGCATAATAACCATTAAATATGATACAACTTAATTCAATTTTATGAATTTGACATCCAAACTCAAATAGACAAACTTAAGAACAGATATACTTAAACAAATATATAAATATTCCCATCTGTGGTCAGGAGTCGGGACTTTGAATAGGGTTTTCTTGGGTTTTACCTTTAGAAATAACAAATAATTACATAAATACAACAGTGGAAAACAATTGGTTTTTATACCGCATCTAATTGGTATTTTAAAAAAAAAAATGAGTAAAAAATACAGTGGTATATCTCGTAAATAAAACTATCTTTTTTAAAAACTTATTTATATATTAAAAAGTATATTTGCCTATATGGTGGAAATTAGACCCAGTACCCATTTTTGAGTTAGATATTTTCAACTTGCCCGTTTTTAAAATATGAATAATTTGTTACCCATTTTTTCACCTACGTTTCCAATTTTACCCTTAGTTAACTTTTTTTTTTCCCGATAACTGTAAACAAGATGTTTCAACCTCTATAAGAGAGACAAAAATGTAATCAACTGGTTTCGGAACAAATAGTAAACAACTTGTTCACGTCTATGCTTAAAAAGAACTTAAACTGTAAACAACTGGTATAATTTACAGATCTGCTTCAGTGCTTTAGCTATAATTAACTTTTTGTTTTCCTGATAACTGTAAACAAGAATTTTCAACCTCTACAAGAGAGACAGAAATGTAACCAACTGATNACAACTGGTATAATTTACAGATCTGCTTCAGTGCTTTGGCTATAATTTACTTTTTTTTTTTTCTGATAACTGTAAACAAGAAGTTTCAACCTTTATTAGAGAGACAAAAATGGAATCAACTGGTTTCACAAGTAATAGTAAACAACTTGTTCACGTCTATGCTTAAAAAGAAACTAAATTGTAAACAACTGCTATAACTTATAGATCTGCTTCAGTGCTTTAGTTATAATTAATTTTTTTTCCCCCAATAACTGTAAACAAGAAGTTTCGACCTCTATTAGAGAGACAAAAATGTAATCAGCTGGTTTCGCAAGTAATAGTAAACAACTTGTTCACGTCTATGCTTAAAAAGAAACTAAACTGTAAACAATTAGTTTACATGAAAAGCTTGCATTAATCTCCCATGCCGATTCCGAGCTTTATCGGCAAAAATGCCTTCGGTAGGTTATTTTTTTTCCGATGAATCGACCACAAAATCTACTCCAAGCCGATTTATTCAACGAAGATGACAATTACAGAGGGAGAAGAGAGAGTGTGCGATTTTAGAGAGAGATGAGAGAGATTTCGGACATTTTTAGAGAGAGAGAGAGAGGAGAGCGTTCGGCCATTTTTAGAGAGAGAGAGAGGAGAGCGTTTGGCTATTTTTATAGAAAGAGAGAAGAGAGCGTTCGACAATTTTTAGAGAGAGAAGGAAGAGAGACCATGAAATGGCCGATTTATTCACGTTTACTTTTAAGGGTAATTTAGGTAGTTTACAAATAAAAAAGGGTATGAGTAGAAGATTATAAAAAAAAGGGGTATTCAGGTTTAATTAAGGGTAATTGCTAAATTCTCCCGCCTATATGTGACTTGCACTAGCCCACTTACTGGAAGGTATGAATCCGATTTTCGTCTTTTTTTTTCTCGTTTTTTTTTCTTTTATATTAACATATATAAAATAAAATATATGCGATATGGAAAAGCATAATAAATTTTGTTCTCCGTCCTTTTGTTCTAGTACATGGCTTGAACTCTGAACCTGTCCATATGCATGGTTTAAAGTTGGTAACTCTGTTTTCATTTTTTTTTCTCTCTTTTTTTTTTCTTTAAAAGAAACTCTTTATCTAGTTCACTTTCTTTTTTAAAGAAGTACCAACTCATATCTTTATTTTTTAAATTCCTTCTTAGGGACAAAATAATTTTTTTTTTCTTAGGGACATTAATACTCTTTTTAAATTTTTAATTAATGAGAAAAATAATTTTTTTTATTTTTTTGTTATAATATTTTTCTATTTAGAAGAATAATTCTTTTGTTTGAATTATTATAAAATTGATTATTACTATTATCATAAAAAAAGAAAAATTGTTAGACTATAATCGATAATTTTTTAGGTTACCATGGATAACAACAATTATTTCATAAATTATGGTAAGTACTTAAGTTATTGGCCACTAGTAACCAATCAAGAAATTGGTTTCCATATTGATAGCCACTTATACGACTGGTTTCTAGTAGTTGCTCGTAACCAATCTAGTTATTAGTTAGTTGTTTCTTATTTCTATACAAGACTAATTTGATTACTGTTCTAATTACCAATTATCAACTAGTAACTAATCTAGTTAGTAGTAGTGACAGAGCCAAGAAATTTTGTTAGGGGGGCATATATTAAATTTTTTTTAGCTAATTTTGAAATACATTAGTCAACATAAATCAATATAGAATTAAAGGTATTTGAAGTGAGTCTAAAGAAACACTATCCAAAGTGTGGGTAAAATTTAGTACTTTAAAATAATATAAGTAAAGTTTAAAAAATTTTAAAAAAATTAATAGGTTATATTAGGGGCATTATTGAATTTTATTAATAAAAGGAGGACAAAAACTATAATTACAAAAATTTAGGGGGCAAATAAAGGATAAAATTGAGATTTTTTGATAAAATAGAGATAAAAAGTATAATTTTTTAACAAAGTGATGTGGGGCGGATCCTGAATTGGCTCCTTCAGTAGTTACCAGTGACAATTTGATTATTAGTTACTAGTTTCTCTGTTTATTGGTTATCAATCTTTTTATCACTAATAAATTTGGTTACTGATTACTAGTTAGCCATCTAATTAATGTAACCAATTTGATTTCTAATTTCTAAACTAGTGGTTG
The DNA here is from genome assembly GCA_002914845.1 of Trema orientale. NCBI lineage: Eukaryota > Viridiplantae > Streptophyta > Magnoliopsida > Rosales > Cannabaceae > Trema > Trema orientale. The sequence goes on along the minus strand of JXTC01001160.1, from coordinate 5,655 downwards.
GTTACTAATTTACAAGACTCATGATTAGTTACTTGTTACCAAATTAGGTGCTAGTTAAAAGACTGGTAAGTGACAGTTACTACTTAATAATCTGGTTCCTAGTTACTAATAAATATTCTAGTTACCATTTAGTAACTGGTTATTAATACCCAATATAGTCATCAATAACTAATCCGGCTACTAGATTCCAAATTAGTAATCAGTAACCAATATGATTACTGATTACTAGTTTCTCTAATTATTAGTTATTAGTTTCTTTAGTTATTGGTAATAGTTTTGTTAGTGCTAATAGAATTAGTTACTAGTTACCAATCTGGATAATAGTAATAAATTTGATTACTAGTTTCCAAACTAGTGGCTATTACAAGTTACAAGACTAATGATGTGTTATTGGCTACAAGTATCAATAACAAATCTGGCTACTAGAAACTAGCAGTTGCCAGCTAAAAGATTGAAAACTGGTTATTAATATTTAATCTGATTGCTGGTAACCAATAACTGATCTGGTTATTTGTTATCTCTACTAATTTGGAAACTGGTTACTAGTCACAATAATTTGGTTACTAGTTTCTCCAGCTACTGGTTACTAGTTTTTATTGGTTTCTTTAGTTACCATATTTATTAGTTTCTCTAATTGCTAGTTACTAGTTTCTACTGGTTACTCTGATCACTAGTTACTAGTCACAAAATTTGGTTACCACTAATTAATTTGATTGCTGGTAACTAACTTGATTACCAGTTACCTTATGGTTATTCTCTTTTTTTTTTTGAAAGAATAGCCAGTAACTCTTAAAGCCATGTTCCAATACCAATGGCTAAAGTAGTTTTCCCTTTCAATATATGACTTCATATAGAATATTGATAAGGACGCATGTTTTCCTTTATCTCTTTTAAATTCTTCAACTATTTGTTCTCTTGTAATTTATTTCCTAAATTTGTTTACTCGATGAGTAAAGAAAATAAATTACAAATTAAATCTTAATTGTTTATTAAATATAAATCATATTGTAGACAAAATGGGAGATGCATCTAATGCGAAAAAAACAAAAAACAAAACAAAAAAAAACAAAAAACAAAAAGCAAAATGCATTATGCAAAGAAATAAGTACAACCAACATCAAACTCTAGTAGCTTCATCTATACATAAATATTAGTACCATTTAATTTGCATTTGTGAGAATGAATCTTTAGAAAAGCCCTTCTTTCAGGAAAAAAAGAATTATTGAAAAATGTAAAGGAGATTTACTTCATGACTTTGTGTTCAAAAATGACATTTTTGTGCAACTGGAATTCCCTATTAATTGTGTCAGTATCATTTAATTATGTATTGCAAGGGTACTTGGATCAAATTCTATTAACTGATGTATGAAATTTGTAATTTAAAACTGAATCTTTTTAAAAGAACTGAATGCATTTTTTTTTTCCGTTCATTTTCAAGTGGCAACTATAATTAGGAATATATGTACACGTTATCTATATTTTGTGCTTTTTTTGAAAGGCAACATCGCACCTATCCATCCAAATAGAGAATATACAGTCAATGTTCCAATATAATTCCCTAATTTTGAATTTAAATCTTTTACCATCTAATGTTGGTTTAACTTTGAAGGGAACAAAGTGCTTGATCTCTTCTTCTTCATTTCAATTTTTGGTCACTCTGCAGCAGGAAAGATTAAATTCTCTAGTAAGAAGAAACTAGCTTGCACTTGTTAGTTGCTCAATGTTTCTAGTATAAGAAAAAAAACTGAGGAGTCACAATAGGAGATTGGTAACTACAATACTACTCAAAGAAACTTCAACTCCCATATTGCTATCTAGCAAATCACTACCATTATCCTCCCAAAATAGTAGAGCAATTGGCCTAAGCAACTTCATAAACTTCACCACTCTCTTCCTCACACTCATCCTCAAGACTATTGATCTTCATACTTACTTCATCTGGGTATATCCAAAAAAGGCATTAAAATATCATATATATAAACAAAATCACTATTTTCCATGATATACTTATCTGGGCAAAAACTATTTACGCTTAATATAATTTTCCCCAATTTTTTCAACAACCAAACACACTTAAATCAAATTACCAAAAAAAAAAAATGAAAAAAAAATAGGAACGTAGTTGAGGGCACAAGCTTCAACTCCTTTTTCTCCCTAATCCCAACTTCTGATTCCCACTCCCTAACCCCTCTCCAATTCACCTCGGAGCACGTCCACGGCTGACTTCGACTACCGAAATTCGTTCAACAATTCTTGATTGCCTGCCAATCTGGCCTATCTTTGTTGCCACACTCTACTAGTTGAAACAACACTATCAATACCATAACCACAAATCCAAAGAACATGCAACTTTCGTACCCTCCAACTCGCAAAAATTGGGGCTCTGGCCAACGACAGACTAGTCCATAAAGCAGGTGGAAGAAATCTATTTTTCGAAAAAACACCCTATGAAAAATTTTAAAAAAAGAGGTACCGTAAATTTGATATTATTTTTTAAAATGCAGTGTATTGGCTAATTTCCTCTTTTGAATATGACCCGACTTTTTTTGGGCTTTTTATAAAATTCCTAACACAAAAGTAATAAAAATTGAAAAATCTTGGATGGCCTAAATTTTTCGAAAAATTTCGGATTTATTTAG
>JXTC01001158.1:2649-14011 GCA_002914845.1 Trema orientale | reverse complement strand
ATATATAAATACATATGGCCATAAAAACGTAAATCCTAAACTACTTAATAAATAAGCACTAAAGGGCTTACAAGTATTCTAATTACTAACTACTACAATAGACAGTATAAGAATTACCTTCAAGATTAAAGGAAAAGTGCAAGATGGTATGTCCTTTATCGTACTTATTCTTGACTAACAATAATTATATAGATGACTTTTATACAATGTTAAAAAAAAGATGGAGCTGAGAGAATAAACATGGAAAGGGAGCAATTCTTTTTGTTTCTGTTCGTGAGTGCACAAGACCCTATTAAATAGTACGGGTAATGCTCCAAGGTCTTGCCGACATCACCAAGTCGGTTTCTACACAATTCCAACTCATTTACTTTTCGTAATAAAGAAAACTAATAGCATAGATCATATAAATGAATTAATAATACTAATAATACAAATAAGCATCAGACCAAAGTTTGATGAGTTACACGATTTACAAGGTACTAGAAATGCACTCAATACACTTTATTTTATATTCTAATGTATATCAAAATTAATTTAGAGAAAAAAAAAATATCAGCAATTAGCGTCATGCCTATAATTATAACCAGTCAACTAAAAACATGTCGTACTTGTACCAAAGGGCATTTCAGGAGCATTTGACTGTGAAATTATTTAGTAAGCAAAGATTAATAATTAAAATAAATTGATAAGATAGGTACTAAAAATTATATGCACCTAAGCACAATATAAAATGATATGCAATTAACTTATTATTAGTTCTTTTAACTAGGTGAGGAGTTGGGTGTCAAATGGAATTTCAGGATATCACAGATTTGTGTCCCAAAATATTTCTAACTAAGCACATATCCATTATTTCTTTCCTCTCTTCAGACACTTCCCTTGGCATTTTGACGACATGCCCATCTTGATTATAAAGACTAAGATCTTTACAAAGTTTGGAAATTTTCTCCAGATCCATAAGCTTTCTATCTAATAAGCACACCCCCACGACGACTAAATCTGTCTCATAGAATGACGACTAAATAACTTGCCGTAGGGCAACTTTAGGGTTCCCACCTCATAACTCAGAGAGATATGAAGGGGACACTCTCTCATATCATTTATCAAGGAGCTTTATTTTATAAGATTGTAATATTCATTGATAGTAAACTATTTAAAGTATGTCCTTATGACTAAAAAAATTTAAATAAATACATTAAATACTATAACTATACTAGCATAAATTTTAGAGAAATTTAGGTGGATGACCAAAATTTTAAATTTGATTAAGTAGATGTCCACTTTTAAAATTTTATAGCTAAATGTCCAGGTAGATATATTTTTACATTTGGTAGATACACATATCTACCAATTTTAGTTACTGTTCTGAAATGCACTGGGTATATAATTTTTTATAATTGGTATATAAAATTTTACACTTGATATATATGCATATATACTGGACATTTTGCTATAACTTTTGACAAAGGGACATTTACTGAAATTAGGCCCAAAATTTGGTCATATTTCTATAAGCCCCTAAATTTTACAAGGTATGAACTGTATGCGTTTATATCATTCCGTTTTCTTTGTTAGGTTTCATTATCCAAAAAAAAAAAACTGTTTTGAAATTTGGGCTTCTTACAAAAAAAACTAGGCTCAAAATCTGAAAATCTAAAAAAATCCTGAATGGTTTAAATTTTTTGAAAAATTCTAGATTTATTTGGAAATATATCATTTTTTTAAGTTCATTTAGAAAAATAACACTTTAAAAAAATATTTCCAAAAATGCTATATTTTCTTCAAAATTAGTACTTTTCAAAAGTACATAAAGTAACCAGTTAAGTTGCTTGGGATACTAAGCGAGTTACTCAAGGTAACCAAACTCGTTATCTCAAATAACTTGACCGGTCACCTCAGTTACCTTATCAATTTATAAAAAAGAAAAAAGGGAAATTAAGGTAAGTAGAAGTCTTTTGCCCGTTTTTTACTTTTTTAGGAGTGATTCTCAAAATTTCTTTTCTAGGAGTCCAAGAGGAGCCAAAATACTAAAATACCCTTCCAGCTCAAAACACCCATTACCCAAACGTCAAATCCCCATCTTTCAACCTAAACCTAAACCTAATCTTCTCCTTCTCCTCCATTGCCACCCAAGCTGCCGTGTAGCCTGAACACTCGACCCTCCCAAGCCGACCAAACCCATCCCACCTCCACCTCCTTCAATGCTTTTTTCTCTCTACCACCCTCGCGAACTCGCTTAGTCTACTCGGTCCCAAAAGCTACCACCCAAGCCGACCTCTGCCGCCCCCAAGATCTCGACTTCGGCCACTAGCTCGAGCAGCCACGTCTACACCTCTGGCTCTAACTACAAGATCTCTACCAACACATCCATCTTGAGCCGCATACATCTCTGCTCCAGCTCGAGCGGCCACCAAGAGCTTCCTCGCAAGTTTCGGAGGAAAAAGGTTTGACTACCTTTTTTTCGTTGGTTTTTAACTCTTTGTTATACTTTGCCTACCTTCTACTTGATAAATTACCTAAATGAAATTTTCTTCACTTGTAGTTCTGTAATGACTTCCATATGTTTGATGAATTATCTAAATGAAGTTTTTACTTGTTGATGGCTTTTGTTTGTGTTTAAAATTGAATATTTTAGTATGTAGTAATAAATTGGTGGAATATTGTGTGTTTCCAAATGATTTTGGGCTGAATTTGTGATTATAAATGGATTTTGGGACTGATTTTGTGTATTGGATTAATTTGTGACAATGACAATTTTCTGTGTGATAGATCGTCACAAATTGTGCCGAAGAATGGTGGAGATCAAGAGGAAAGTGTAATTTTGTGTGTTTTTAGAATTATTTTGGACTGAATTTGTGACTACAAACGAATTTTAGGACTAATTTTTGTGTGTGTTAGATTGATTTGTGATAATGACAGTTTTTTGTATGTTGGATCGTCACAAATTATGACAATTTTTGTAAGGCATGCATAAATATTGTGACTAGCTGTCACAAATCAGGTTTCATTACACAAAATTATGACTGTCATGAATTATGTATTTGGTATCACACACACACACACACACACACACACACACACACATATATATATATAGCCATTGAATTTGTTGTCCAATGTGAATGCGTATTTTGCTTTTGTAAGGCAGACATAAAATTTGTGACAAATGGTCACAAATCAAGGTTACATGGTACAAAAATTATGACTGTCATGAATTATGTGATTGTTAGTATCACATATATTGACTACTAATAGAGAAAATGTCATGATTTTTCTTATAAAATTAAATTTGTATTAAACAAATGTTACTACGCCATTGTTGCCTAATAGGGAATAATACTTATCTTCTTTTGTAATGTTGGCACAAATTTTATTACTAAGAGTTACAAATCACGATAACATGTCAAGATTGTACGTAATAAAATCTCACAGTGTCCGTAACAACGTAAAATATACTGTGACCTTGAATCCCAAAATTGTGACCACGAGTCACAAATCGTGACTACTTCAAAGTTAGTAACAATGGAAAACAAAATTTCTTATTCTAAAAAAAAAAATTCTTTAAAAAAATTTGAGATGATAAGCTGTCAAAAAATTGTGACAAGTGGTCACACAACTTGGTATCGCATAAGGGCATTTTCGGAATGAGTATTTTTTCTCTCTCCAAAAACTACTAGAAATGTAATTTTTTGCTCCTAGAAAAGAAATTTTGAAAAACACTCCTAGAAAAGTAAAGTCAAGGCAAAACACTCCTATCCACCTTAATTTCCCAAGAAAAAAGCTTATTATCACGAGCCTGTAACATAACTCGAGCCACATGGCTCAATATTAGAATTTTCCTTTTAAGTGTGGGTTCCAGTAAATAATTTAGATTTTAAAAAAAATAGCTACTCTCCAATAAAAAGAAGACAACTGGGTTGTAAATTTTACGAGGCCGAGATGATTAGCATTGCTCTGTAAAAAATATGTATAAATATTTTTAAAACTGGTATTTTTATAAATAACTCCGGGATTTTTCAAAAAAATAAAATAAAATCCATATTTTTTTAGTTTCTTTTTAAATTTTACCATATAAAATCAAATTTTCCCTTCAAATTTTGTTCAAAATTAATTTGATTCTTAATTGTAGTTTTTAACAAAGCCAGCTAGTTAATTAATTATGATCAGACGAAAACAAATTAGGGCCATAGCAAGCAGTAGTAGCGGTGGGAAAATTTTAACAAAAGATTTCCGGACAGCATGAATAAAAAATTTAACAAATTAAACCACCACCAAACACTAATAATAATAACAATATTAATCAAGAATAATAAAACAATAATGATACTAATACCATGAAACAAAAGTACTTTTCTAAATAAAGTAAACAAATAAACACACGAACTAATAAAAAAGAATGACAGAGAAAAAAAATAAACAACTTTGACTTTTTTGCCTCGTTGAAGAAATTCCATGTACGTTTGTGGTTGATTAAATAACCAATGTAGCAGCAGAAAGACCATCAATCAATATTATAATGCTTAAAATAATTATAGAAATACTATTATGTTCTTTTTAAATACAATATATTTAACATGCATGTGCACTACTATTGCAATTTAAATTATGATGCGATCTAACATAACTTTCCATTATGGAAATCCCCTAAATTTCGTTATCTGAAAAAAGATATATATCTTATAAGTTTTTAAGGGGTATTTTTGTTTTTGCTTTATTGATTGCTATTTTGACCAAGTTGAAAGTGCTCTACAACAGCATGTTAATTCGACTTAATTTTTTTTATAATTCCAATTCATAAAAAAAAATTATTCCATTTCAATTACATTCCGTGTAGAGAATGAGCTTTTGGAATTTTTCTTTTCTTCGCTACAATTGGGGAATGAAAAAATAAAAATCAATTTAAATTCATGTCCACTTCTAATCATTTTCTTCTCTATATTTGTTTATTGTTTTTTTATTTTAATTTTGATATTAATTAAATTTAATATGTACGGATTTTTAAAATTTAGTTACCGTGAAAATTTTTTTTTTAAAGGTAACGTGTTTGCTTTTAGATAAGTATACGTTGTGATATATATCTATATATATATATATTCCTCAAAACATTTTGGGGAATTTATACCTAGTGTTTGCTTTTAGATAAGTGGAGGTTGTGATATATATATATATTTTTCTTCAAAATATTTTTGGAAATTTATATCTAGAGGATCTACCAAATATGTCAGAAAACTCCCCTAAAACTGTTTTTAAAATTAGACATCATTACCATGTCACAAATCTAAAATTACTTAAATACCCTATTCTTTAAAATACATTATTCTCCAGCACACCTCAAATTACTTCTGCAACCATCACTATCTCTAGCATCACGCCACCTCCGGCGGTCCTGATCTCAAGTGCTTCCGCTAGAGTAGGGTTGAAAATTTTTTACTGTGGTAGAACTTGTACTTCTGCCTCTCTTAGCCATTTTGATCGATATTCGACTGGCAGTTAAAAATTTCAACCCCAGTCGAAAATTGACCTACTGGTTGAGAATGTTTGACTGATGTTCGAATGGGGTCGAGCTACCATTCGACCGTAGTCAAGCAATCTCGATCCCAATCAAACATGGTTGGTCATCTTCTCGATATCATTTCTTTCATTTTTGACCTTTTTGATTTGATCGAAAATTTTTCACTAGAGTCGACTTGGAGGTACTTTTTGAATTCTGAAATTTTCATTAAATGAAAATCCTAGTTTTGTAAATAGTTTATAGATTATCTTTTTTTAGTCACATGCTTTAAAGAGGGTCAAAATGGATAATGCCCTAAAATTTTCAATTACATGTAATATGAATTTTATTTCTTTATATAATTTAATTATCAAATTTTCTTTAAATTTTATTGATATTTTTTATAATCATTTTTATGATTAATTTATTAGTTTTTTGAAACTCAATTGCTAATAATTGTTTTTTGGTTGCGTGTTTGAAACTCAATTACTGATAATTGTTTTTTGGGCTTAGTGTGGATGTGATGATGTCCTTTTAAACAGAAACTAAAATTCACTAAGTTATAAAATGAACAGAAACTAAAATTCACTAAGTTATAAAATGAATTAAATTTTACTTAAGAATTTAGTGATGATCTAAATGTGAATTTAGATTAATTAGGAACATAGAAAATTAGAATATTAGGAATTAATAAATAGAAAGTCATTTAAAAAAGAAAAAATAAATGTCCAACACAGTATAAATCAATGAATAACCTTGCACATTTACATAGCATTCAATATAATAATTTTTTGGTACAATTACATAACTCATTCTAACCATTCAATAAAAACTAAACGTTCCAAATCAGAATACCCATTATTAATAAGTAAATAAAATAATATCCATTAAAGAAATACCCATACCCATATATATATATATGGTTGTTAATCCAGTAGGCATTTTTTTTTATACCTATATGTAGGTATTTTTTTTTAGCTGTTGGATCATCATCTAATGGTGATCCAATGGCTATAATAAAGTGCATGAAAAGACGTGTATCATTAATATTATTTCTCTCTTCTACTTTTTACAATAAAAAAAAAGGGCGCGTCTACAGTAGGGGCGCCCCTACGTAGGGCCCTGTCTATTCACCGTTGGATGGGAATCTGTATATAAATAGATTCTCCACAGATTCCCGTTATTCCCCACAGATTCCCATCCAACGATAATTAAGGCATGACCCTACGTAGGGATGCCCCTACCGTAACCATCCCCTAAAAAAATATGCATTAAAAAAATATGCATAATAAATTTTTATTAACTAACTGGGCGCGTCTACAGTAGGGGCGCCCCTACGTAGGGCTCTGTCTATTAACCGTTGGATGGGAATCTGTATATAAATAGATTCTTCACAGATTCCCTTTATTCCCTACAGATTCTCATCCAACGATAATTAAGGCATGACCCTACGTAGGGACGCCCCTGCCGTAGCCATCCCCTAACTAAAATGATACATATGTATAAGTGAAAAAAAAAAAAAACCTAATGAATTAGTACCCTATATATATGTACATTCTTAATTGTTAATTAGGACCTGTTCTTTGAGTAGACACTTTTTGTTTTGACATTTTAGAAACGCGTCTATACATTATAAGGACTAATTACCTCTCTTTACGGGCAAGATTGAACCCAATATCCTCGTGCAGAATATCTTTTGTAGGGCTCATATTTTTTGTCGAAATTGACTGTGCTACCATTTGTAAAGACTCACGCCCATTGTACATACACATTTTGTTCGCTTTAATTTTACCACTTCACGGTTTGAAAAAAGCCCTCTGACCAACCCACCACCATATTATTTGAAATTGTTGTCTCAATTAGTTATACAAGTAAACAACAAAAATAAGTGAAACTAATAATTAACTTAAGAAGTTTCTCGCTTCTTCTTGTCCATGTATAATTCAACTAAGCAACCAATTTGGCTACTAACAGTTCAGCTCTGTGGTCCTACCATTTAGAATGTTTTTTAAAAAAATGAACTTTCTTCGATGACATGATGGTATATTAATAACTGATTTGCGAAGCATCTTCTAGTCATATACGGAAAGAAAGAGTGATTTTAAAAAATATATATATATAAAAAAAACGGACACATTTTCTTCCTCTAACTCTACATCAATATGGAAGGGAATATATAGTATTTTATGAACATTACTAAATACGAAATTTAATTAGGTGATCAAGACTCACATGATAAGAGAATGTGACTTTTCAAATTTTATTGACAAGAGGAACTTGTTATTTGTTTTATCAGCATATTGTTTTTAGGGGAGAAATAAAATCAATAGTGTAACCATCACTGAAGAAAAAATATGTTTGGTTTAAAGAGGTTATGTCTACATTTCTATTGTACAAAATCCTTAATATAAAGGGGAATTTTCTAATACAACTGAATTGACTCTTATTTCTTGCCAATCTGTGTAGTTGAAAATTATCATTTCCCCCTTCAAAAATAAATAAATAAATAAATAATAAAAATAAATATTTCATTTTCCGCTAGCTTCACGAGAGAAGCCCACAGAAATAGTATTGGCGGATATATAGTCAAATTTAGAGTAGAAGACAAATTAGAGAATCATTAATTTGCCCCATTAAAAAAATTATTGAGATTTTTAAATGAGTCCATGTCTTATTGTTTGGTTTTATACACCTTATAGCACATGGTTTTGTTAGGGCATCTTATGGGAGCATTCGGTGTGCTAATGCCAAATTTTGGCATTTCTTCAAAAAACCGTGGTTCAATGGTGTGCCAAATTTGGTATTTTTTTGGCATATGCCAAATTTTGGCACACTTCAAATATTACAAAATACCATCCAAATTTGTTTTAAAAAAAAAAAAACCATCTAAATTTACACATATACCACCTTATAATTACATAAATGTCATACTGTAATTACATAAATGTCACTAATCATATAAAGAGTGTGATATTATTTTAGTAAAGTCTCAAATTATTATTTTTATTTACATTTTCCCCTATTTTGTCTATAAATTGGATGTGGTGTATTAATGATGCGATAATAAATTTATTTATTTTTTACTTTGTTTAAAATATAGTAGTGGTTGAATGGTTAGTTAGAGGTGGTTAAAATTTTTTATTTCTATTTTTATCTTATTTTGCTTATGAATTGGAGGGTTCCAATTCTCCATCCATCTCTCTTTCTCTCTCATTTTTCTCTCATCTATCTTCACTCTTTCTCTTTATTTCTATTTATAAATTTTTTACCTATATTATAGTGGAGGTTGGATGGTTAAGTTGGAGGTGATTAAATATTTTTTTATTTATATCTTTTTTTCTGTTTTCCCTATAAATTGGAAGTAGTTAAATATTAAATAAATTTTTGACTTTGTATGAATATAATGGTAGTTATATGCTAGTAAATATTTGTAATTCAAATGAATAAAATATGAGTTATATACATTAAAATATAGCTATGACATTTTTTAGCGCACACACCTATTGGAGTAAAATAAAAAAAGTAAGTGCCAAATTTAGCATTGGCATTTTGCATTGGAGATGCTCTAATAAAGTAAGAAATATGGCTCAGGTACTCTTTTTCTCTCTCTAAAACTTTATCTTTTTCCTCATCACAATTTTTCTATCTTGATTTCAATATCTCTCTCTCTAGCAGGACTTTCTTAGTATTTTTTTTTTAATATTCATTCTATTGTTTGAATGTATTATTTTTATAGATTTATTCTTATGGGGGTTTTATCCTATCAAATTCTAGATCTGTGTATTTTGTATTTTTTTTCTAGATATAAATCTTGTATGATCTAAATTTAAAAGAAATTTAATATAGATGTTGCACGTTTTGCAAAAATGGAGTCTATTTGAGTTGATGCTACACTTTGAGATAATGAAGATCTGAATCTTATAACATCTTTAGGGTCCACTATCCATATGGTGAAAATGATTTTAAAGTTTTTGTAGGTTTGCTAAACTCAGTCTAATGACATCTCTAGTAATATTGACAGTAATATGAACTATTTGTTAAGACATACCAGTATTGGTTTACCTTGTCGCTTTATATTTTTTTCCGAGAATGAAGCTGCCTATATACATGTTAAAGTTAGTTTTTTCTATATTGATGTTTTGTTTTATAATTGGAAAATTTTGTAATTATATTACTCATATTGTAGCAAATAATTTATCGTGATAATAAATTCTTTTTTACCTTAAAAAAAAATAAGGCTCAAGTATTCACAAAAAAGAAAAAAAAATATGGGCTATGTACTTTTACTGTTGTTTTTATTTTTTATTTTTTATTTTAAAATATAGCATGGTTTTTGTTATAAGCATACACGTGTTAAGATGAAGTGGCTCATAAATGTGCTAACATTAATTTTTTTCCATTTTGATGTTCTGTCTTGTAATTGGGAAATTTGAAATCATATTATAGCAAACGATTTATTTTAGTAATAAATTTGTTTTTTACCTTAAAAAAAATATAAGGCTTAGGTATTAACTAAAATAACAAAAAAAAAAAAAAAACTATGAGCTATATACTTTTACGGTTGTTTTTATTTTATTTGAAATATAGCATGATTTTTTTTTTAAGGAAACATTTTCATTAAACTCAAATAAAGGTTATAATAGCAAATCGAATTACATAGAATCTTTTAAAATGAGAATCAGGAAATCGATTCATAAACTTGAAGGCAGAAAAATCTTCAGAGATCTCAGAGCAAAGGCACTCTCCATCAACTATTTTAGAGAAAAACTCTAGAAAGATATAATAGAGCTTTTCAATGGCTTGTTTTGGTTCTTCACTATCCAAATTGATACTTTTGATGGATTCATCAAATGAGATTCAACTAACTTCGATCCACAATAGTAATCTCTCCAGATCTGAATAAAAAATAATATAGATCTAAAGGAGAACCATACTAGTTAAAGAGCAAATACTAAAAGCCTCCAAACTACTACAGATTTATATTTGAGTGTACTAACTACACTATAAATCTAGATCTAGATGGACGATTGCCTTCACAAATAGAAGGATTATTTGAAAATAAAAGTGAAAATAGAAAAAGAAAATAAGAATAGCTCATACCAGAAAGAGGAAAGATTCCCCTCTTCAGTAGAAGAGGCACATGCTAAAAGAAGAAGAGTTATGCGAAACCCAACAGATAGAAAGAGAGAGACCTTGAAATATAGCATGGTTTTAGTTTACCTTTTTATACTCTTTCTTAGGCTATGTTCGGAACTTGGATTTTAGTAGTGAAAAAAATTGTGAGGAAAAAGTTGAAAGAAAATAGAGAGGGAAAATATTTTCTCAAAATTCTATAAAAAATTTTTTTCGAAACTTTTTCTCGCGTAATCTAAATCCTCCAAATTTACTGAAAACATCCCTTACAGAATCTCCATAAAATATTTTCCTTCATTCTTTGATAATCTAAATAAAAGAAAATGAAATTCCTAAAAATTTGTTTTTTTTTTCTTCTCTAAAATCTAAGATCCAAATGCAACCTTAATTTTCGATAATTTTAATACTTTCACCCTCTTGGAAAAAAAAATCCTCATAGATAAAAAAAATTCATTTTCTACATTTATTAATGAACATAAAACCTCTCCTTAATTAAATTATTGCTAATTTATTAATTTTATGATTAACCGCTCTTCTTATATATATATATATATAGGGTCATGTTTCAATGGAGATTTTTGTTTTGGCTCCATGGATGGATACTCTAATTTGGGTCATTAGATTTTCATCTAATGGTTACAATAATATTAGTGATTTTATAATAAAAAAAATTGTAATCAATGCCTATATAAATATAGAAAGATATTTATGACAAAAAAAACTTGTAACTTGTTGGTG
>JXTC01001156.1:0-16120 GCA_002914845.1 Trema orientale | reverse complement strand
TGATATTTTTCTAATTAAATCTAAAATTTCAAACAATTTTAAAATCCAAGATTTTTCTTTTTTTTTAAAAATTTTACCACAAAAAATCAATTTTCTTATGAAAAAATCCTAAATTTATTTAGAAATATCACTTTCAGAATATTTAGAGATATATCACTTTTCATCGAAACTTGAGGTAATTGGTCAAAGAACTTGAACCAATTAGACTAGTGACCTTAAGTAACTCGTTTGGTTACCTAAAACAAACCAAATAGTTATTTTTGAAAAATACCAATTTTGAAGAAAAAAGTAATACTTTTATAAATATTTTTGGCAAGGAGAATTTTTCCAAATAAATTTATAAAAGCGATAATTTTTTTTCTAAATAAATCCAAGATTTTTCAAAAACTCAATCCATCAAGATTTTTCAAAATTTTGAACTATGGTCTTGTGGTTTTGGAAGAAGCCCTTTATCAAAACTTCTACAAAATGACAAAATTTTATATAAAAAAAAAAAGCTGAAACATATCATTTTCGTTATATTAATTTGTGGTTTTGGTCTTGTGGTGTTTGCGATACTCTTGATGCTATTTCGAGAAGTGTATTAAGTTTAAGCTATATTTATCGTTTGTATATCTACTTTTTAACTTTTTGATTATTTATCATATATGTACCTATTTTTTAACTTTTTGATATATACTGAAAAATTAACTGTTATGTTTATGAACAAATTATATATATATATATATATTAACTTCCATGTATATACTTGTTAACTTTGTTTTTTTGTGTGTACACATTAATTTTGACTGTATTTAATTTTTATTATTATAAGTCATACATATTTCTTAAGAGAAAAAAATACAAGTATTAAACTTATAATATTATTTCTAATTAATAAATATTTATTTATCGATGAATTAGTAAATTATTCATTTATCGATAAATAAATAATCTCTATAAATATAATAATTTTTTCTAGTGTCAATAGTACTAATTTATAGAGGTTTTACTGTGATTTTCTTTTTTTGAGGGAAAGACTTACACTATTATTTTTAACATAGAATACAGTATATGTGAGTGTAATTTCTCTAATGCAATTTACCCAAAAAGGTTACAAATTGAATACAAAATGAAATGCTGCCATTTTCAGCACAAATATATTAAACAAATACGTTGCCAGCTGTCCATTAGAACAGCCAGAAAATGCCACGCCCACGCTAGCTCTCAAAATCAAACGACCACATCGTTTTATCGAAAACTGAAGCACTAAACGACGGCGTTCTCTTCACTGTCGTTTAAAAGGTAAACGACATTGCGTTTGATATTATTTGCAAGGCCGCGCGAGAAAGGGCGCGAAATGCCCAAACCACTTTTTTATTTTCGCAGCTTTGGAGCCAAACCCAAAACCCAGCCTTCCCTTTGGCGCGAAACCCAAAGTAACGAAACCGAATTATTATATTATATATGTATATATATTTTATTTATATTTGCGAAATAAAAGAAAATATAATAATAAAGGAAAATTATTTTTCATTTCTGATTTCTCCCAAAAAGTGCTCTAAGTTCTTTCCTTTCTCCAAAACCCACATTCCCATTCAGAATCAGATCCTCTTCCGTAACTGGATTTAGGGTTTTTGTGACTATGGAGTGCGAGATGGTGGTAATCGACGGTGATGGTGGTGACCCAAATGGGGAGCAGAAGACGAAGGGTGAGGATCGAGCGAAGAAGACCCAGAAGCGGAAGAGGGGCAGTTTGGTCACGGAGAAGTTGAAGTTGGGGAAGGAGGAGAGAGAGGCTCAGATTGAGTCTCTGAGGAAAGAGCTTGATGGGTTGTTCGGGTATTTCAAACAAGTAATGGGTGAGAAAGAGAGAGTGGGTTTGGATCCCAAACCGTGTCGTAACGGTGCGAATGCTGTCGTTGCGTCGTTGATGGAGGAGAGAGACCTCCCTCTCTCCAAGCTGGTGGATGAGATCTATGGCGAGGTGAAGAAGCTAAACGGCGCCGTTTCGGAGACTCTGACGGTGGCCACCGTCAAGACTAGTGTGCTCTTTGTTGGCCAGAGGATGATGTACGGCGTCCCCAATGCCGATGCCGATGTCTTGGAAGATGAGTCCGAATCGTGTCTTTGGTGTTGGGAGGTAAACAAATTTCTTTTCTTTCTTTTTTTAAATTTGTTATTATTATTATTTTTTAATCAAATAATAATTCTTTGATGATTATCTTTATTGGATTATGGTATGGGTTTGAACTGGGTATGCTCAAATCCGAGTTGGGTAGATTCAATTTGTTTAATGTGTTCATTTTTCTAGTTATTGTGTTACATTCTTGTTTGGATCCAAGTCTTTATTGTATACATTTTTCTAGTTATTGTGTTACATTCTTGTTTGGATCCAGGTCTTTATTGTATACAATTCATTATGTATAATTTAGTATTTACTATTGTTTTCACTTTTTTATGTGCCAATTCTGAAATATTTTCCGGGGGAAATTTAATAGAGATCCATAGCAATGCATTTATACATAAGTTGAAGGCTTTAATTGTTTGTTTTGATTATGTGAGATTTTTTGAGTTTATTTTCCCCATTTATTTATTTTTTTACAAGATATAGTTATTCTCTTTTATTACTTTTTTTCATTTTGTTTAAATCTAATTTTTGTGCTTTTTAATGTTATTATGTCCACACCACATCCTTTTCATTTTCTACCGAGCTGTCATTTTTTGTCTATTTTATTTAATCTATTGCCTTTATTGGATGTTTGGATAGTAAAGTGTTCGTCGATAAAATCTTTGTTGGTGCAAGATTCTATTTTTGACTTTGCATGCTAAACCTCGTCTTTTATCATTTTTTTTTTTCAATTGAGTAATTAATCTGTTTGGCCACTGGTTGCATAGACAAGGGATTTAAAGCTGATGCCGCAATCTGTGCGTAGAGTATTGAACATCAGGCGCACTTGTCGAAAACGGATCCATGAGAGAATAACTGCTGTTTCTGGTAGGTTTCTTTTGCTTCAGGGATGCTTCTGATTCTTGTTATACAACGAGTTCGTTAGATGGTTTAGCTGGAAAAAATGAATGAAGCAGTCTGATTTCTTGATTGGTTGTGCACCTTTCAATTACAGAAGTCACCATTAGTTCATCCAGTCTTTTGTACCTGAACTGTTTTCTTTTTCCCCCCTTTTTCCTTTGGCCTTCAGAAATGATAATGGCATTACAGAAGTCAGAGAAAGATGAGAATTACAATGACCTGATAAAAGCTTCAGACAAGCTTGGAAAGGTGCGTAAAGAGGCGGATATTCGTCAGTTAGTTAACAGGCTGATGCAAAACAGTGGTGCAGACCTGTATGTATCTTTAGTCACTCTCACTTGTAAGCTGTGGTGTTTATTGTTTATTTTTTCTTTTTTCTTCTGTTGATTTTCTCTTTATTTTAAAAATATTAATAGGGCTGATAAGGAAGCTAAAAGAGAAGAGAAATTGCTCATCAAACAACTGGAGAGAGACAAACGAGAGGCTGAAAAAGAGAAAAAAAGATTGGAAAGAGAGGTTCTGAAAGAAAAATTGCAGAGTGTAAGTGCAGCTTTTTCAATCTGTTAGTCTATTAAGGGGTTTTGCTTGGTTGTTTGGGCCCTCTAAGTGAAGCCATAGTATATTAGCTTTTTCAGTTGAATTTAATTCATTCACTTTTTCCCTGGAATTTATATAAATGGAAGTTGTTGAAGTTTTACCATTATTTGTGAACAACCTTTTATGATTAGGTTTCTTGATATAATCTGTAGGAAAGGGAGCAAAAGCGGTTGCAGGAAGAGGCAGAAAGGGATGAAAAACGCCGTGAGAGGGAAGAGTTGGAGATAAAGAAACAGTTGAGGAAGCAGCAAGAGGAAGCAGAGAAAGATCAGCGACGTAGAGAGAAGGAAGAAGCTGAACTGAGAAAGCAACGATCTGTACAGAAGCAAGCTTCGATTATGGAGCGGTTTCTTAAGAAAAGCAAAACTAGTCCATTGCAAACTGAACAATCTTTAGCTAAAACAACTACTACTGTTTCATTGAGTGAAAGGAGAGAAAAAATGCCTGGGGCAGTTACTCGGTCGATGGATTGTACTCTTTCATCAAATGAAGATGTTAATGCTGCAGATATCTGCAAGTAGGCTTTCTTCTTTTTTACTCGGAACTCTTCTGTTTTTCAATTTCAGATGATAAAGGCTGATCATACTTTGCAGGTTACACTTTTCTTCTTGGCGCCGCTTAGGTCATTCTATTCGTTCAAATAGAAACCAACACTGGGGCATGCGTAAGAAGCCTAAGGCGGAACTATTTAAAGAACTTAAGCTCACTGCAACTCGACCTCCTGTTGTGGTGATAGATGAGTTGGATGAAGAGAAGCTTGAAAATGGAGGTGGAGAATGTGTTTATGATGATAGATCATGTCAGCCCAATGCAAGTTGTTCTCTTCTTGATTTCAAGAAGTTCATTCGGAGGAAGCAGTTGTTGCAATTTGACAAGAGCCACAGACCTGCATTTTATGGTATATGGCCGAAGAAAAGGTAGGCTTTATTGTCCATGATTTTGAGTTCTTTAAGGTTTGATCTAGATCAGATGAGAAATTATATAATGTCTCCACTCTGCAATAAGAGGTTCTTTAACTTAACCATCTTTTTTAATCTGTACTTCCAGTCATGTTGTGGGACCACGCCACCCTCTTAGGAAGGACCCAGACTTGGATTATGATATCGATAGTGATGAGGAGTGGGAAGAGGTATGGTTTGTCTTATAACTATATTGTTGTATTCTTTCTTTACAATATGTGCAGGTTAGTTGACACAAAGCAAAGATCTCTAATGTTTATGTCTTCTTTTTCAGGAGGATCCTGGTGAAAGCCTCTCGGATTGTGATAAAGAAGATGAAGATGAAAGTTTAGAGGGATGTTCAAAAACTGAGGATGGTGATGAAAGTGAAGATGGCTTTTTTGTACCTGATGGATATCTTTCAGAAAATGAGGTGAGAAATTTGGATGATCAATTCGTGAGGAGTACATGGTTGTAGTTTTCTAGGTGATTGTTTTATATGTTGTCTAAACAGTTACATCCTGATATTTTCCATGGTGCCATGTAATAAACAGTCTTCTACCTTAACTTGCTTAAATTACATGCCCAACTGATCTAAATTGCTCATGGGGTAGGTTGAGTGGTTGGACCCATGTTATGCTCCCAAGAGGTCTGGGGTTTGATTCCTTATGGGAACTTACATAGCAATATACTCGAGTTTCCTAGCTCCCAGAGATTGTAAGGTTTTGTTAGTGTTTCCTACCTCTCAAAAATTGTAGGATTTAGCGGGAGGACCAGTATCACAAAAAATATAAATAATGCCCAGCTAAATTATTTGTGTTCCTTTTGCTGATGTTGTATGCATATTGATTACGATTTTTGTGCTGCCTTTTCCGTATTATACCATCGGAAGGTTCTCGACTGTTATGATTTTATTGTTATATGACTGAGATTTTCTGGTTATAGCTGTACGAAAAGAAGGGATTTGTGCTCTTTAAAAGTTATGGTTGAATTGAACCGAGAAACCCTTTTTTAATGAATGTAATTAATCATTAAGTTCATTGCATTCTAGTTCATCTGATTGTGATCCAATGTTACTAATATAGACCCTTTGTTCAAATGTATTAAAATTCAGTCATCTGGAGTATTCTGTCACTTTTATAAATATCTTAGCCTACACCATGTTGAAGTGGCTAAATATTTACTTACGAAGCTCGTGTGATGCACTCAGGGAGTACAAGTTGACAAGATGGAAACTGATGACACAGTTGAGGAGGCCAAAAGCTCAGCTGGTGTAGAAAGTGAGGAATTCTGTGCTTTGCTTCGTCAGCAAAAGTATTTGAACAATTTGACAGAGCATGCTCTCCGGAAAAATCAACCTTTGATTATCTCAAACTTGATGCATGAGAAGACCTCTTTGTTAATTGCTGAAGATCTTACTGGTACTCCTAGGCTGGAAAAGATGTGCTTGCAAGCCCTTAGCATGCGTATATTCCCTGGTGGCTCACCAGTAGATATTTCACTTGATCGTGTGGAAGACGACGATCAAGAAGCTTGCCCATCAAGTGGGAAGGGAAGAACCACTCCAGATTCAACTGTGATTGAGATACCAGACTCGGATTTACGTACATTAGTAAGTTTCAAGGTTTTTTTTTTTTTTTTTCGGTTGGATTAGAAACCTCTTTATGAGTTTTTGGAATTTTCCTTCATTGGCATTGTAAATAATCTTTTCAAGTTACTGATAGTATGAACTATTGTAGAGACTCATGATGTTGTAAACTTCTTTTTCCCCCCAATCTGTTGCTGAGTAATTTTGATAATTTTCAGGTTTCTACAATCCAGTCGTGCTCACAGGGTATGCATAAGTTAGTGGAGGTTTTGCAACAGAAGTTCCCTGCTTACTCGAAGTCTCAGTTAAGGAATAAAGTGCGTGAGATATCGGATTTTGTGGATAATCACTGGCGGGTTAGTGACTTGATTCCGTCAGTTCTGTTATTCCTATAATGGGTTGTTAATCCATACCTGGTTATTTTACCTCTGCAAAGATTAGCAATAAGATTAGATTGACATGTTGGCAGTTGGCAGTCAGAGGACTTACTATTAAACTCTGTTTGAATGTTTAACCCATTTCATGAGGCAATTAGGGTTGGTTCATAAAATGATATTTTCTTGCACGATGAACCCTGGATTGTGGTTGAAATGCCCTAACATAAACATTGTCCGTTGAATGGTAAAGATACAACATGAAAGTAATCTGCATATTATAATTTTTTTCGTTTAACTATCAGCCTAATATAATTTGTGCAAATGATTTTCAAACTTCTTTGGGTGATTTGGTTGGTTTCAGTGGTTTTCGTTTTGCCTCTTTTAGGTTTGACTTCATTGTTTTGAGCCAGTAGTCGCTTAAGATGTTATGTCAAATTATAGGGCTCATAAACACTAAACATCTACTGATTGTTAAAGCCTTCTAATGAAAAGAGGGAGTGGGAGTAACACAGTTGTCAAACAGTTAATGAAAGAGCCCTCACACATTTTCGATACTGGGGATCCCTCTGTTAACTTGTATTTCATTGACTTGCTCCGTGTGGTGTTGAAACTAGAAATGATAACCATGCCACATTGGCTCAATCTTTTCTTTGTGCAATTGTTTTTGTATGAAGAATTTGTTTTCATCTTATGGTGCAGGTGAAGAGAGAAGTCTTGAACAAGCTTGGCTTGTCAACATCCCCAGGTGCGTGTCATCCTTTCTTTTTCAATGAATGGCCCTACCAAATGAATGATTAATATTATTCTTTTCGCTAACAGTGTGTATTATTTAATCATTAGAAGCAAAGAGTTCCGGGCGGACCACAAGTATTGCTGCTTTTTTCTTGAAGAGGTGTATGCCGCCTACTGGTAAAAGCATCAACAACCCAAATGACACCTCACCACAGCCATCCCTGAAAACCAGTTCTGCTGTGGAGGGGCAGCAGAGTTGCACATAAAAGAATCCCATGTTGCATTGGTTCCACATGTAAAACCAAGTTCTGCTGGTAAAAATACCTATAGCTTTCTCGGTCTCTTGTGATATTCCAAGTTCTTGGCCATATTTGACGGTATATGGGAGATGCAGATCTCCAAATTCCCCAATCACATAGAAAAAGTGGCTCAAATTTTGATTACATGGAATTGTAATATATGGGGTTCCTTAACCTGTGTTCCAAGTATCCGTAGGTTTGAATTGGTCTCTTGATGTCTACTGTTTGTTATAGAATTATATGAAAGTAATGACTTTGCTTATGGCTTTTTAACCAATTATGAGGCCAAATTAGGTCTTTTCATTTTTTTTTTCCATTGCAATTTGAGTTATTTTTAAGAGTCAGGATCAGGAAGGTAAGTTTCAAGGGGGAAGAAGGGAGAACAAAAAAAAAAAAAAAAAGATCAGGAAGGTTAGTATTACGGGTCATGCTAGAGCTTTGGATCTCTTCTTTTTTCGCATCTGTCTATAATTGATTTAATATTTTTTGACCAGTTTCGGCATAATTGATTTGTAAAATTTGCGCATTATCAAATCAAAAAGACTAATTATATAGATATGGATTTGCAAATGCAAGCTCTTTATTAATTTTTGAAAGGAACCCAGTGTGGTTGGTTCTTTACTAAATTGATGTGACGAGTAATTTTTAGTTGATTAATTAAAGGAGAGCTCGCATGTTGTAAAACCAGTATTAGAATTTTTTTCCAAAAAAAAAAAAAACTAGTATAAGAATTGAGATATCTTTCTTTCTTTTATTTATTTTTATTTTTGAGGGGAAAATGAGATCTCTACTTGGTATAATAGGATTACTCATTAATATGATGTGTCAGACAGTCAATATACAAGCAAAGCGACGACTATGCAAAACAATTCATTATTCATCCAATAAAATTGGTCTTGAAAAGAGATACCTATACTAGTTTTATATTTAAGCACTGTAATCAATACACATATTAATAAGAGATATGTCTAAATTCTTGGAATTATTTGACGTCACATACATAATTTTAAATGTAAAGACCTTTTTCTTTATTTATTTATTTATTTTTGGTTTCAAGTATATGCAAGACTATTTCAAAAGAAAGAAGCATATAAAAGTACTTCAACATTAGATTAGCTTTAAAATTGTCGTTTAGGTTTAAAATTTGGATAAATTCATACTTTCTAATTCTAATACCAATTTTTTAACATTGTTTTTAATTTTTATTAAATTTTAGTAACGTCTTTACAATGACTAAAAGAAACATAAAAATGAGATCATTATTATTAATTTTTTTTTTCCCTTTTTTTTTTGGGGTTGAAAGAGTCTTTACCTTTTAAAATCAGTGAGCTACAAATACTAGCTGGTGGAATGGTTTGTGAACTGGAGACTAAATATCCCAGCTAAGGTTAAATATATTGTTTATATGGCATGGCGCCTGTTCCATAATATTGTCCCTCGGAGTGTGTTGTTCTCGAATTTGTGATAGATGTGGGGATGACAAATGAAGATGTCTTGGCACGCTTTATTCATTAATTTGCAGAAGTTGGGAGGTTTTGTGGTGGGAATGCCTCATAAGAATGCTTCCAAACGCCCCATTAATTGGTGACCTCTTATAAATGTTTGTTTTCTCTAAGCTAGCTACTAGCTAAGGGAAAGATGATTTTGAAGCTTTCTGTGTGAGTGTGACGTGACTGACTGACTGGTTTTTATATGGCGCGAGCGAGCGTAATAATAATTTTGAACATGGGAATAGATGCAGCAGTGCTGTTGAGATTTTGGATGTTTCAGGTCGTTTCCTATTCGAGTTCCAGCAAGCTAATTATATAAGCAGATATATAGTCCCTCATTCTTGTCCAGAGATCGAAAGTGTTGGCAACGGCCTGATCAACATGGAATATTGCTGAAACTGAATGTTGACGAGCAAAAACTATATTGGTCTTGGGGCTGTCAAGGACAAGTTATTCGGGCTATGATCAAGCAATTCCCTGGTCACTTATCGGGCCTCTAACAGCTGAGCCAGCTTATAGCAAATCCGGGAGGGGATACTTTTTGCCCGTCATCAAGACCTCTCAATTGGTATTGTGGAAAGCGATTGCGTCAATGCCATTCAAGCTATCAACAATACTAGTGGTCTCTCCAAAAATGATCTCATAGCAGAGGATACGAAATTTCTTTTGAGAAGTGGTGGTCGTGGTTATTGCAACTATATATGCACTTGCCAAGAGATAGGAATAAAGTTGCTCACACACTTATCAAATTATTGATGTAGCAAAAGCGTCTAATGAGAAAATTTTTTCGGAAAATTTAGGATAACCTGTTGATTCACTCATAAATGCCCGAAAATAAGCTTCAAACAACCGTTAATTTTCACAGAATACCAGAAATTTGGGAAGAAAATGGATATTCTCTCTCTGAAATTTTATTAATGAACTCAAAATTGATAGTAAAAGGCCCTAAGGCTTACGATATATAGAAAAATTAGACAAAACACGAAACCCTAATAAAAATATTAAAATATTCGGAATTTGGTAACAAAATAAAGGAAAAAACGCAAAAACAAGTAGTAAAAAAAATGCTGAAATCGCAAATTGGTAGACTGGGAGGTAGATCGGTTCTGTATACTGAAAATGGGCGGTAGATCGATCCTATTTACTAATTCTGACAGAGATTAATTCACTTTTTTGGACGAAAAATCGGCCAACCGATTGTTAGAGACAGTAGACTGGAAACTACAGACGGTCTACCAGAAATATCATCTTCGTAGCGCTTGAATAACTCCATCTCATGATGCATTACATTAGTTATACTTTTCATTTAGTGTTGATGTTATTTCTTTTGAGAAAATTCTGGCTTGTATAGCAGCTCATGCAGCTAATTAATCATATTATTCAATAAAAAATTTCCAATCTTTCCTTCAAAAAACAAATTACTTTAATATTGATTTAATGTTTACAAAGAAATAATTCATTAATCAAATAGAGACTAATAATAAGAAAAATATTATACACATTTTAATTAGTTATTTTTGCATATTTAGACTTAGAGTTAGTTGTAATCTATATATTTTTTTAAAGAGCTAACCCTAGTCTTACTAATCTGTTAGAATTATGGCTTAAATTAAGCCGTTTAGTTTTTTGGGCACAAGCCCAAATCTTTTATGGGAAGTTTTCTTTTCTTTAAATTGTTGAGGCCCAAAAATTGATCACACTTATTGTCCTTTTTTTTTTTTTTAGTCGGTTGATTAAAACAATGAAGCATGTATATATGCTTAGTGTGAAAAAAAGGTGCAGCCATATAAAGCAACAACATTAAGAGTGCAAGAGTGCATCTTTTGAGAGTGTGCAGCCAGCCATGTAGAGAAGATTTTTGATAGCCGTATTAGGTATCTGTATATACAATTATTTCTCTTTTAGTTTGTAGGAATTTAGTACAAATAAACTTTCGGGTTTAGGTTTCTTTGTAGCTTGTTTATTTGTGATTTCTTTTTGATACTGGCATCAAGATTGTTAGCAAAGTATTTTCTTTGCAGTCTTGGATACTTTTGTGAGAGAGAGATTTGGGTATATTTAGGATTTGGGTATGAGGAAATTTTTGTCAGAATTTTGTAATCTTCTTTAGTTATAGTGGAATTCTTCGCCGTCTCTAATATGGACGTAGGTTATATTTTATAGTCGAACCACGATAAATTCTTGTATCACTTATGATTTTCTGTTATTTATATTTTATCATAAATCTCTATAATTTGATGTTTGTCTAACAAGTTTAGTATTTGTACTTCTACTAGCACAATAAGTAGTATCAGAGTACTTTAGGTTCTTTGATTTGATTTTGGGTTTGTTATTTGTCATATTATTTTGGATTTTTGGCTTCTGCGATGTCGATGACGATAAGATATGATGTTACAAAATTTGACAGGAAGAATGACTTTAGTCTTTGGCATGTTAAGATGCGAGCTCTTTTAGTTTAGCAAGGTTTACTTAAGGCACTAAATGACAGGAAGCTTTATCAGCAAATTTGTCAGATGAAGAGAAGCATGATCGCTTAGAATGGGCACATAGTACTATTCAGTTGTCTTTGTCAGATGAGGTAGTACGTGAAGTTGCTGACGAGACTACTATTTCTGGGTTGTGACTTAAGATTGAAAGTCTGTATATGACTAAGTCCCTCACCAATCGGTTATATTTCAAGCAGCATTTGTACACTCTTTGTATGTCTGAAGGTATACCTATTAAGAGTCATTTTAATGAATTAAATAGAATTATTCTGGATCTGAAAAATATTGATCTGAAAATTGATGATGAAGATCAGGCCTTAATTTTGTTATATTCTTTTTCTCGTTCATATGAGCACTTTGTTGATACTATATTATATGGGAGAGACACTATTAGTATGGAAGATGTTAAAGCATCTTTGAATTCTAAGGAATTGAAGAAAAAAGAGTCTGAAAGTTCAAACGAAAATCAATCAAGTGCATTAGTTAGTAGAGATAGAGAAAAGGAAAAAGGCAAAAATAGAAGTAGAGAAAAGTTCAAGAATAGGAAGGGAATTGCAATTATTATCATCAACCAGGGTACTGAAAATTTGAATGTCTAAAGATTAAAGGAAATAAGAAGAGTGGTGAAAAATCTTTTACTACAGATAATCATGCTAGTTTTGCTGAGGATGGTTCTAATAACGGTGATTATGTTCTATATGTCTTCTGTGACTACTTAGGTAATTCTTGGATTCTTGATTCGGGTTGTTCCCATCATATGTGTCCTATTAGAGATTGGTTTATTGACTATTAATCTGTTGATACGGATTTCGTCTTTTTGGAGAATAATATATCCTGCAAAGTTATTGGTGCAGGTACTGTTCGAATTAAGATGTATGATGGTGTTGTTAGAACTTTGACCGATATTAGACATTCTCCAAAATTGAGAAAAAGTCTTATATCTTTGGGAACGCTCAACTCACAAGGTTATAAGTATTCAGCTGAAGGTAGAGTTTTAAGTGTTAGTAAGGATGCTCACATGGTGATTAAGGAAAAATTGCATAATAGCCTTTATTTTCTTCAGAGTAGTATAGTTATTGGTTCTACTATGGCCTCATTTTATTTTGTTCCAGATTTTAATATTATACATTTGTTGGATGGTTAGAAAATTGGAGAGTTTGACTTTCATAATTATTGTGTTTATGGGACACGATATATGTTCAAATTTGGTTCTGCCGTTTGTAGGATTAAGGGCAAAATAGATTGTATCCATTCAGAATTTTTGGGTCATCATCTTAATTTGTCTATGGGTGGTTCTTGTTATTTTCTGATAACTGAAGATGACTATGGTATAAAATTTTGTGAGAGTCAGTTCTGCAAGAAGAAAGAGATAATGAGATACTGCACTATTTGGAGGAGACCACAACGATTTTTGATTGCAGAATATTTGAATATGACTCTTTCGGAGAAAGCTTGATGTTTGCTTTCTATTGTTTGTCTGCCAAAAGGCTTTTGGATTCAAGCTTCTGGATATGCCTGTTATTTGATAAGAAGATCTCTATCACGAGTATTTTGTTTGAAGACTCTATTTGAGGTATGACTTAGTAAGTCTGCCATGTCACAGTCCAAACTCCGAGCCAATGGCAGAAAGAGAATTTCACAATTGGAAATTCAAAAGTTGTTTTTGAAAAATTTATAAAAATAATTTAAAAATAAAATTTTTAGAGTTTTGTGATCACCATTAGACATAGATTGTTGACGTAATTTATTCAAATAAACCAAGCATTATCATCAGCAGTCTCACAATCTAGCACACTGATTATACAGATCGAGTCCAGAAACTCACGTGGGGTTTTTCTTCTGATTACCTCCCCATTAAAATTCAAGGCCATGACTTGCCATCTTTGATTTGAAATTATTTGATTGTCCTGCTTAGGCTATTGTGAATGATGGTAAACTTGAGCGATTAATAACAATCTTCCATGGATTTGAGTTTGAGGTGAACAACTTTTGGTTGTGGTTTGTTGAGCCATTGTCACCAAATTCATTACTTAGCAGAACTCTTGAATTTGATGAGTTGGCCATCCTATTTGATATAGGAGAGTTAGTTTGTGCAGATAAAGATCCTAATGTTTATAAGCAGGTGGAGCTTCTAGTTGAAACTTCTGTCAAAACTTTTAGTTCTACTACTTTGTCTGTTATTAGTAAAGAGAGAGGTTTGCCTCATTGGTTTAACAGAATTAGTTTCTTTTGTATTGGTTGCGACAAATATAGTAACCAAGTCAGGTGCCATTTGGAAGTTCAAGCACTGCTTGGACTTATTTAATATTGCAGATTGTGAATAGCCTTTCGGGATTTTGGAAGAGATGGCGAAGGAGTTCCAGTATTTTGAACTTGGCTTAATTTTACGCCAAGATAGAGATTATTGGCTTAAATTAAGCCATTTAGTATTTTGGGCCCAAGCCCAAATCTTTTATGGGAAGTTTCCTTTTCTTTAAGTTGTTAAGGCCCGAAAATTGATCACACTTATTGTCCTCTTTTTCTAGTCACTTGATTAAAACAATGAAGCATATATATATGCTTAGCATGAAGAAAAGGTGCAGCCATATAAAACAGTAACCATAAGAGTGCAAGAGTGCATTTTTTGAGAGTGTGCAGCCAGCCGTGTAAAGAAGATTTTTGATAACCGTATTAGGTATCTCTTGATATAATTATTTCTCTCTTAGTTTGTAGAAATTTAGTACAAACAAACTTTTGAGGTTTAGATTTCTTTATAGTTTATTTATTTGTGATTTTTTTTTGATATTGGCATCAAGATTGTTAGCAAAGTATTTTCTTTACGGTCTTGGATGCTTTTGTGAAAGAGAGATTTGGGTGTACTTGAGATTCGAGTGTGAGAAATTTTTTTTCAGATTTTTATAATCTCCTTTGGTTATAATGGAATTCTTCGCCGTCTCTAACGTAGACGTAGGCTATATTTTATAGCTGAACTACGATAAATCTTTGTGTCACTTGTGATTTTTTGTTATTTATATATTGTCATAAATCCCTATAATTTGATGTTTGTCTAACAAGTTTGGTATTTGTGCTTCTGCTGGTACAATATAATCCTAGTCTTATATCAATAACTTTTCCGACTTCTTTCTAATAGCATTGATCATATATATAGATCCCGCTGAGATTTGATAAATAACATAAATAGAATGCTTTATTTGATATAAATAAAAATGTGTATGCCTGTTTTTTTATTTAAAAGAAAACAAATAATGAACTTTTTTTATGCAAAAAGAAAAAACTTATTATTCCCTTGTTATTATATATATATTACTTATATATAATAATATATCATTTTTTAAGAAGTACTAAATAATTAAACAAAGGTTAATGCAGCCCGATTTGAGGCTTGGGTTGGCGTTTTTTAGATGACGAGATATTTGAAAACAATGAAGAAAACATGATAAGATTATGAAAGGAAATTTGATATTTGAAAAACTATAAGGCAAAACTTCGTATTTTATGATCAATTTAAACAATATCAAATATATTAACTTCCGAAATTAGTAAAGCAATTGCAAAATTTTACTTCACTTAGCTAATCCGCCAAATATAGAATGTGAATGCACATCTAAAAAGACCTTAACTATTTGTCCCATATATAATACAACAATTATGGACAACAAAAGGTTATAAATCTTCCTTGTGATATTTACGCTACTATGGCTTATTTGTATCATTTGCAAATACCAACATGCTTTAAATCTCTTCTTTATATCATTTGCAGATACCAACATGCTTTAAATCTCTTCTTTACGCATAAATCTCTTGGATATTCATTGTCAAGCTCCCTCTATTCTCTCATTGGCCCATGATCATAGGACTCCTTATTCTCTCATTGGCCCATGATCATAGGACTCCTTGGCCCATGATCATAGGATAAAAGATTTCAAAAGATATCATCTTTAAAAATCCTTGGCCCATGATCATAGGATAAAAGATTTCAAAAGATATCATCTTTAAAAATTGGGACCTAAGCAGGCTATTTCGGATCCACTGCGGTTTGTAAATATAGCCTGATTAAAACAGTCTAATTAAAACTAATTATAGTGTGCTTTATTTATAATCAACTGTAAAACCCAAATAACCATACACAAGCAATGTGGGATAAAGTGCAAAATAAATACAAAAGCTAATAAGTCAAAATAAATACAAAGTGCTTTATTTATTTTTATTTCATAAATACTTGTTTTTATATCTTTTTTGGAGAAATGTAGACCACATTATTTTACATATTCATAAATTAAATATATACCGTGGTCTATATTTTATGAATAAAAAATACACTAAAAATTGGCACACATTTTAAAATATATACATTCATATTTTATACAAGAAATGTGCATCTCATGGATAAATTTATATTGTAAATATGGACCACTCATATTTTGCATACGAAATGTGGACCATAAAAATGTGTATTTTTGAAAAAAAAAATTAAAAACAGGTATTTATGAAAAAAATTTAAAAAAACGGATACTAGACGTAAATTTCTCTATCTAATAAGTTCACAAAAACACTCATCAATTGAGCATAGCCAGTTTATCTCTATGAGTACATTTGTTAGTTT
>JXTC01001153.1:0-16281 GCA_002914845.1 Trema orientale | reverse complement strand
CTTTTGGTGATATCGAAGGAGGAAATACCAGATTGAGAGTACTGAAGTCTCAAGCTTTGCAATGGGTAAGAAACCAGAGAGAAATACCAGAAGCTTAAACGACGCATACTTAAGGCTGGTCATTTGAACAAAAACAACCAGTTAATTCATTATAAAAACGACAAGAAATTAAGACTGGCGGAAAACAGGATTCTACCAAAGCATTATAGCAGACGAAACACTCTTACGTGTCCAAAATGTTGCGTTTTAATTCCTACATGGGCTTACGTGGGTTTAATGACAATTATATAATTTATGGGCTATCTAATTAAGTGGGCCAATTAAGTGTCTGATCATACACTCAGGAAATTACTAACTGGGTATGAGCTTTGTAATGTGTAGTTACCCAATACTAAACCAATAAGTATTAATGGGATCTTTATTGACTGTCAATATATAAAGACATAACTATTAGGATTTTGGTCCCTAAGCTAAATACAATATATGCTCTTCTTCTCTACCTACATCAACTGAGAGAGTTCCCATTGAGCATATATAGAATATTTTGGCTGTGGAAGATCTTCTACCTTCGTGCTCTTAAGAATTCATTACTTCCACTCATGTGACTACATCTTTTGCTGCGAATAGCTATAGATACAGGTTAGTCACAGTTTTCTCCCAACAAATCTTTTTCCTACAATTTAGCATGATATTCTAGGATTGTATTTGGTTTGTTAATGCATAAATCATGTCTAATAAATGGTATCAGAGCACAAATTCATGTTAAATCAGTTAGAAAACTCATGTATGTCTCTAGTTTTTCGTATCTTCACCTATTTGGACTTCTAGAGATTTAGATATTACATGCATGATTGATGAATTTTTCATGATTTCGTTGATAGATTATATGTTTAAGAGTTGAATTCCGAGTTTTGGGTCATAAAGTTTGAAGATTAAGACTGAAAATCACATCAAGTTTGGTTACCTGTTTTGAAACTTTGGAAAAATTGTGATTCAGAAAATGACACCGCACTTGCAGTGCCATAGGCAGAACCTTAGCGCCGTGGCACCACATCGTAGTGCTGCAACGCCAACACCTGGGGTGAGAAAAGTTTTTTTTTTAAGTGTCCAGCGCCGGGTTTTGGGCACCACAGCGCTTGCTCGTCCAATTCATATGTCAATTTTTAACCTAATTAAGGTTATTGGCCTCTTTTTTGGGTACCCGAAACTCAACTGATCAAATTTATTTTCTCAATCCGCTTAAGTACGACCCACACTTTGTCTGTTAAAAACTCTATTGGACTTTAAGAGTTGATAAAAGTGCTTAAAACTCAATCAGTCATCCATTATTTATGTGTATTGAAAATTTTCAATTTATAATATTTGGGTACTTTGGTTATTACTTTTCTTAGCACTATTTTTTTGAATATTTCGAAATAGATGAGTTGAAACAACATGTTGCCAAAGTAATCTCTATTGTATAAATTTATTTATTTTGAAATATTTGAATATTGTATGTTTATTGTTCATGCGAATAATTACCGGCTTAAATGAAGGTGATTAGTTGGCCGAATAATAGACATATCTGTAGTAATAGATATATGACGATTATTAAGTCTCCATATGGACAATAAATCGGCCCAAAAGAAGATTTACTATATGACAGGATTTACTATCAATATTTGATTACTGTACTGAAAAGTACCACTTACAAGTTGATAATCGGTCTAAAGAAAGGCTTATTGATGTTGTTCTGGGTATCATGTAACCGAAGCCCACCTTATGTGTTTATTTAATTTATGTCATACTAGTATATGTTATTACTTTGTATACTTAGTCTATGACATGTTTTTGATGTGAGCTATTATTTTCTCTTTTGGTTCTCTGATCAGTTTCTGCTTCAAATATACTTGCCAATTTAAGTTCAATTCCTATACTTAATAGCACAAACTTCAAAAAGTGAAAAGAGCACGTTATGATTGTGCTCGGTTATATAGATTTAGAGCTTGCACTCAGGAAAGAAAAACTTGTTGATCTTACGGTATAAAGTTCTGCTACAGCTACTAAGAACTTTGAGCGGTGGGAACGTTCTAATCGTATGAGTCTTATGATCATGAAACATTTCATACCTGGGATAATAAGGGGTGCTATACTAGTTAATAAAAATGCTAATGAGTTTCTAGATGCAATTGCAGAACGTTTCTAACAGAGTGAAAAGGCGGAAATAAGTACTATGCGTAGTAACTTGATTTCCATGCGTTATAAAGGAAAATGGAGTATTAGAGTGTATATCATGGAGACGTCCAAGCTGGCTTCAAAATTGAAGGCACTAAAGTTAGAGTTGTCAGATGACTTACTCGTACATTTAGTTCTTATCTCTCTTCCACTACAATTCAATTAATTTAAAGTGAGTTACAATACCTAAAAAGAAAAATGGACTCTTAATGAGCTCATATCTCACTGTGTGCAAGACGATGATAGATTGAAGCAAGAAAAGACAGAAAATACTCACCTAGCAACTACCTCTCAAGATAAAAAAGGGAAAATGACTAAAGATAAAAGAGCTATAGTTGAGACTTCATAAAATAAAGCTCAAAAGAAACAAGATGAAGATTCCGGTTGTTTGGATATGTGAATAAGGATTGTCCCAAGTACGCCACGTGGATTGTCAAGAAGGGCAAGTTTCTCAATTTTGTCTGTTCTGATATTAATTTTGCTTCTATATCTAATTATACTTAGTGGGTAAGTACCGGTGCCACTACTTACATCAGTGTGTCTATGTAAGGTTGTCTGAGGAGTCGTCCACTAAGTGATGCTGAAAGATACATATATATGGGAATGACAACATAGCTACAGTATATGTAATTGGTCTATTTAGGTTATAATTAAGTTCCGAATTATTTTTGGATTTAAGTGAGACATTCGTTATGCCGTCATTTAGACGGATTTTAATTTCTATTTCAGTTTTGGACAAATCTGATTCTATTTTTTCCTTTGGAATAATAAATTTAGTCTTTTTTAAAATTTCAATATTATTGCAACTGGTTCCTTAATTGATAACTTCTATAAAGCTGATAGCATTACCTCAATTAATAAAACTTAGCATGTTGAAAAATGTACTACAAAACACAAAACTATTGAGAATTTCCCTATGTTATGGCACAAATGATTAGGACATATATCTAAACAGAGAATACAATCTTGTGTCAGATGGAATTCTTGACCCACTTGACCTAACAAACTTGAGAGTTTGTGTTCAGTGTATTATAGCCAAACAGACAAATGTACGCAAATTAAATGCTAATAGGAGTTTCAGTGTCTTAGAATTGATACATACTGATATTTGCGAACCATTCCCTACGGCTTCCTGGAAAAGCCAACACTATTACATCATGTTTATAGATGATTACTCTCACTATAGGTATCTATATTTAATTTATGAGAAGTCACAATCATTGCATGTATTTAAAACTTTCAAAGCTAAAGTTAAAAATCAACTCGACAAGAAAATTAAAGCCGTCAAATCTGATCGTGTTGATGAATACTACGATAGGTATGATGGATCTGGTGAATAACATCCAGGACCCTTTGTCCAGTACCTAGAGCAATGTGGAAACGTCTCACAATATACACTGCCGAGGAAGCCTAGCACGAATACGAAACCGAACATTTAAGGACATAGTGAGGAGTATGATTAGTTATTCCTCCTTACCTGAATCACTCTGGGGAGAGGCATTGAAGACTGCAGTTCATATGTCACGACCCATAATATAAGGTCGCAACTTTTGGTAATTTTGAGTGTAAATTAAGATGAATAAAGAATTTTTGTAAAATTCAGAGAAAACCAAATACTTGAGTTTTTCATTTTAGTCCTCAAATTATTAGAAATTCTATATAAGGAGTCCATCTTTAGTTTGATTTATAAAAATAGATACACCAATTAAAATTCAAGAAAACATAATTGAGTTGTAAAAAAACTTAGTTTAATAAAACTGCAGTATTAATTTAATAGATTTTTCAAAATCTTGAATCCGAATGTCTAAAATTTAACTTACAAAGTATCAAAACTCTAGGTACTTAAAATCTTGAAATTTAGCTCCTTAGGGACCATTGTGTCTAATTTATACACCAAAACCTCCAATAATAGTAAATACATCCTCGTACATTCACTTAATAATCTTAATGAACTTGGCTAAACAGTTAGACAAGAGGAAAGAGTGAGACAAAGAAAAAGTACTACCCAAAAAGGAACAAGGCCACGAGCGTAAGCCAAGCGACTTGCCTGGCCATCGAGACAACAGACTCGGATGGACAACTACCTGAAAGGAAGGAAAAATAGGAGGGGTGAGCTTGGAAGCTCAGTAAGAAAGCTGTTATCTCATTTAAAAACCTTTTTAGTAATATAAAATCCATGCATAGTTAGTTTCATCCAAAAACATCTTTTTGCAAAACCATATGTATATACTTATACATATCCATTTCCAAAGCTGATAGCCCATATATATATATATGCATATTGTTGGGATATTTTTCCTAAAAAAGTAAATTTCTAATTTTACCGTTTTAGTGTAAACAACTTTCTCTTATATGCAATTATGATATTTGCTAGATTAAACTATCTAAGCTGAATAGTTTATTTATCTGAAAAAGATTCCATGACTTTATTTGTGTATAAAGAAATAAACATGATTAAGTATTAATTATGGGGAGACTTGTATCTTTATCTAAGTCTAAATGAACTAGATCATAATCTGTAAATAAAGATGGAATACTTTATTTACTATAGGTTGCAGTGTTTGTCTATCTCAACGGGAATGATGTGTCTCAAATCATTGAAGTATGTGACTTCTAATAGAAACACTAATACAACATAAATAAGTTATGAGTATTGAACAGGACCAGGTAATATAAAGAATTAGAGTGCCGTAACTCAATTCTGATATTACCACAAACTAGCTCTTAGCATATAGATCTTAATCCTTGGTGTTTGATTGGACTTACTTTTATGGATTATAGCCTTTTGATTTGTTAAAAGATTAGCCTCTGTGAAATTAGAGGCAAATTCTGGCATATTGGAGGTTATGATTTATGAATTGATGAGAACACCGAATAGTTAAGGACATTATATATTAATGCCACTTTAAGGTCTTTTAAGATTTATGGAATAATTAAATCTAAGATCTTATTATTCACTTTGTGAATTGGTTGATAATTTTATCTAAATGGCCATTGAGAACAAAATTATCGACAACATTATTCCTTGATAGAAGGATGGTAACTTAAAGGTAAATAGGTGTTGGAGGAGTATTACCGTAATTTCACCCATCCAACTACGGCATTATATAGAGATTCTATATGTGGTATAGAATATGCTAGATAGATCAGTTAATCAAGGCCAGTTGATTAAATCTCTATAAAAGGCATGACATTTAATCTAAGAGTGCAGTATTGAGCATTTAGTGGAGTGTTCCCTTTACTAGTAGTATTTATATAAATACCATAATAAGAGTTATTATGTATTTATCATATTATTAGAACTTAGATTATTTGGATCCATTAGGTCCCTTGTCTAACTCAATAAAGCTCATTAATTGGTCGGTGGTATTTTGAAATTAGTTTCATGAAACTGTGTAAAATAATGATTCTACACAGAAGTTGGTATTTTTATAAATAAGTTACATGAGTTAGACATATTTATAAAAATACACCTAAAGCCCAAATTGGAGAACAAACCCAATCCTAGTTGGACTAGGATTAGCAGTTTTTGGCCCCATATACATAAGATATATGAGAGAGAAAACTGTACAGTAATTCTAAGTGTGCTACACGCATAGACACAGGGGGAGAGAGAGAGAGAGAAAAATTGGCTAAGACTGAAAAAGAGAGGTGCTCTGCGCCAACTATAGTGAGAAAAAGAGAGAAAAAATTTTCTACCATCTCAAAGTCTTATCTCAAGTCCTGGTATTCCAAAGGATCAAGAGGGTGTTCTTGATCGTTCTCCAACGAAGGTTTCAACTTGGTGCTCACTCGCCTCATCAATCAAGAGCAAGAGCATAGAAAAGAAGATCTAGGGTTGGAGATTTGATCACCATTATAAAGGAGATCAAAGAGGAGCACGCTGCAAGAGGTAAACCCTAATATCATCTCTAGGATTTTGTATCTAGATTTGATTTATGTTATACATGATCTTGTATATAATGTATGCATATTCTATGGTTATGAAAATTGTTTTCATGTAAAAATTTTAAAACCTAAATCTGCTAATTTTTCCGCTACGTTCATGATGTGATCATGTGTTTTCCATATTTGTATGCATGCATGATTTTCCTAAGTGTTAGGTCAATTTACCTACACATATAAATATATATACATAGGTATGAAAACATGATATCTAAAACCAATAGTCTGTATGCATATACATATATATAGATATTCAAAAAGTATGATATCTAAAAATCAATCAGTCCATAAACATATGACACAAATCCACCCATATCCATGAGTTCACCACCTCTCATCAATGGAAACCAGGGTGTTGGTACTACGTGTGCCATACAGCCTGCTTGACACCTAGCCCATAACCAGAGGGGCAACCGCATTGTCTACGCCTGCCAAATGGGGAGGTAATCAGAAGAAATACCCCGCATGGGTTCACGGACTCTGCACTGTCGATGGGGCTGCAGTGCCACACTGTAAAAATCTCATGATGCTAACCTGGTACTCATATGTGATCCTGACATGTGTACTCTGAACCGATGTGTAAAAGTAGCCATGCAGTAATTTAAGTTCAAATGATACTCTAGTTTTTAATAAAATGATTAATTAAATTTTATGAAATAAATAGACAGTATAACGGCCCTATTTTAATATATCTAAAAATAACTTGCACTCAGAAAAGTCCCAGAGAAATCTAATGTATATAATACAATTCAATTCCATCATATATATCCAAAGCAGTTCAAAAATCACATTTGTCATCGTGTGTTGCAGAAATTAAGTTTTAATCGAAAACGATGTAAAATAGAGGTAACTGAATCCCTACCTTACTAGAATAGCGATACCATGTTATTGGATGCTCAAGATGCCGTTGGACGATCGTTCGGAGGGTCAGAACCAATTCCCGCCCTTGATGGCTCACCTGAGAAAAACCAACTTCAAATCAATAAGCGGACC
The DNA here is from genome assembly GCA_002914845.1 of Trema orientale. Taxonomy (NCBI): domain Eukaryota; kingdom Viridiplantae; phylum Streptophyta; class Magnoliopsida; order Rosales; family Cannabaceae; genus Trema; species Trema orientale. The sequence goes on along the minus strand of JXTC01001153.1, from coordinate 9,129 downwards.
TCTCCGTTGAATTCCTAATACCCAAAATAGCTACGTTAGACATATAACTCGACCAATTCGGGTCTGAGTTGATACCGGATTGATGGTACACAAAACTAGACAAAATCTAAGCCGTTAGATATCATTTTTTCGTGCCGATCACCAAATATAGTCAATATATATATATCGAACTTCACCATTTTCCGAGTACATTCCAAAAATGACATCAAAAACGAAATCTAACGGTTCAATTAAAAGTCAAACTCGAGCTCAAAAATAAACAAAAATTGTAACTTTCAAACTGGGTACAATGGAATCATGAAATATATACCTTAAGGTTCCTCTCGACGATGCGAACCCAACGAGCCTAAGAACACATGGTGAAACAGTCCGAAATAGCACCGAAAAATCAAAGTTCCTTCGCCATTAATAGCATTTCCAGCGATGTAGAGCTAGGCGGCGACTGAGGACCGGTGGTGTGGGCTGCTGGTGGCACGGGGAGGCAGCGCTGGTCGGTGACGGGCCACGACAAAGACCAGTGGCGGCTCGTCCTCCTACTCTTTCGTTCAACTGAGAGATAAGGAAGACGAGAGAGAGAGACGATCGGGAGAGGGTAGAGAAGGAAGAGAGAGAAAACTTATATATATATTTTTAATTTTTAATTTTTCTTTTAAATATGGTCAAAAGACCATTTTATCCTTAAAAAATATGGTATATTATATTATATACTCAATAGAATACCCAGTAAATTAGTAGCTAAAACCCCATATGAGTTATGGATAGACAAGAAGCCTATTATCAAGCACTTACATATCTGGCGTTGTCCAGCTCATGCAAGGTTATATGGGTCACATGATGAAAGGAAACTAGACTCAAGAAAAATTTGCTGCTATTTTGTTGGCTACGCTGAAAGGTAAAGAGGTTTCAAATTCTATGATCCCTCTAACAGGTCTTTTTTTAAGACGGGCAATTCGAGATTCCTTGAGAATATTGCGGTTGAGGAGAGAGATAAGGTAAGTGATATTGTCTTTGATAAGGAATTTGTTTCTCTTTCTACAATTACTATTGAAGGTGATCAGGCCTTTTTACCTGATATCATTCAAGAAGCAAATCTAGAAATTCAAGATAATATTATGTAACTCTCTATAAAAAATGAGGAAGTTGCTCCTAAAAAGCAGATCTACTAGGGAAAGGAGAAATGTAATTTCGGATGATTACATCATTTATCTCCTAGAACATGAGTTTGACATGGGAGTGGAAAATGATCCAATTAATTTCACTCAAGCCAAACAAGTTCAAAATCCCAACAGTGGATTGATGCCATAGAAAATGAGATGAAATACATAAAAGACAACGATATTTGAGTTCTCGTCTAACTACTAGAAAGATATAAAGCTCGTCTAGTTACCAAGGATTTTATTCGAAAAGAAGGCATCGACTATAAAAGGACTTTCTCTCAAGTTTCTTCGAAAAACTCTTTCAAGATAATTATGGCACTTGTAGCTCATTTTGATTTAGAGCTACATCAAATGGATGTAAAGATTGTGTTTCTTAATGGTGATATTAAGGAAACGATTTATATGATAAAGCTAGAAAACTTTATAACTAGAGATCCAAAGTCTACGATCTATAAATTAAAGAAATCCATCTATGGTCTCAAACAAGCTTCCCGTTAATGGTATCATAGGTTCCATCAAGTCATTTCCACATTTAGTTTTAAGGAAAATTTGGCAAATGGCCGTATTTATCACAAGTTCAGTGGAAGCAAATGTATCTTCCTAGTTTTGTATGTAAACATACTTTTAGCAAGCAATGATATAGGCTTACTACACGAAACTAAGAGATTTCTTTCAAACAAATTTGAGATGAAAGATCTTAGATCTGCCTCTTTTATATTAGGAATAAAGATATAATGAGATCACTTTCAGGATTTCCTTGGGTAATCACAAAAGAGCTATATTGAAAAAGTGTTTGAAAGATTTGGCGTGAGCAAGTGTGCCTCAGGAGATACACCCATTGCTAAGGGTGATAAATTCAGTCTCACTCAGTGCCCTAAGAATGAATTTGAAGCTAAGGAAATATAGAAGGTCCCTTACGTATCTGTAGTAGGGAGTCTAATGTATGCTCAAGAGTGTATGTGTCCAGATATAATGTACATAGTTAGAGTGCTACATAGATACTTAAGCAATCCTGGTAGGGATTAATAGACATCAACAAAGAAGGTTTTACGATATTTACAGAGAACAAAAGACTATATGCTCACATATCAAAGATCTGATCACTTATAGATCGTAAGGTATTTCGGCTCTGATTATGTTGGATGCCTAGATAGTAAGAAATCCACTTCAGGCTATATTTACCTACTTACTGGAGGAGCTATTTCACGAAAGAGTGTTAAGCAAACAATCACAGCTTCTTTCACTATAGAGGCAGAATTTATAGTATGTCATGAAGTATCGAATCAAGGGATATGGCTACGAAATTTTATCACTGGGCTGGGAATTGTCAATGGTATTGAAAGTCCATTGAAGATATATTATAATAATAGAGTCATTGTTCTATATTCTAATAACAACAGAAGCTCACCGACGTCTAAGCAAGTAAACATTAAGTTTTTAGTTGTTAAGGAGAAAGTTCAGAGTCACCAATTGTCTATAGAATATATCGGCACTAACTCACTAACTCCATATTGGCATATCCACTCACCAAAGATCTAATGCCTAAGGATTTCATAAGCACACTTCTCATATGGGTGTTGTACCATTTAAAGATATTTGAAATTAGTAGGAGTTAGATTTTATAAGTTTTTTTATGAAAGACACATTTGTTATTTTGATATCAATAAAGTGATGGTTTTCTTTTATACTCTGAATTTATATTTTATTTTCTTTCTATTTGCAGTTTTGTATCAAGTTGCGATATATCATAAAGTGAAAGACTGAGGTTGATTTGTTGAAATTATAAAGTAGGACCAGACATGTAAGATTACTTTTCATGTAATTTCCATGCAATGATCTATGTCATTGAGAGTATTGATTTGGTAATTATTGATGGATTCAGTTGCCTATCTAAGTGCAACAAAGGCCATTTTTGATTTCATGTTGATAAATAAGATGGTCGGAATTATTATAAGAAGTAATTTTTTAACAGACAACAATAAAGTACACACTCAAGCTTCAATATATAATTGTTTTCGGATTAATCATGTCGCTCAAGTGGGAGATTGTTGGGTTTTAATTCCTATATGGGCTTATGTAGGTTTAATAACAATTATGTAATCTATAGGCTGTCTAATTAAGTAGACCAATTAAGTGATCTAATTACAGGCTCAGGAAATTACTAACCGAGTATGGGTTTTGTAATGTGTAGTTACCTAATACTGATCCAATAAGGATTGATGGGGTCTCTATTAGCTGTCATAATATAAGGATATAACTATGAGGCTTTTGGTCCCAAAACTAAATAGAACATACGCTTTTCTACCTTGCTTCCATCAATAAAGAGAGTTTTTATTGAGTATACATAGAGTATTTTGGCTATGAAAGACCTTTCACCCTCGTGCTCTTAAGAATTCGTTACTTTTGCTCACGTAATCACGTCATTTGCTGTCAATAGCTAGAGATTCAGGTTAGTCACAATTTTCTCTCAATAAATCTTTTCTTGAGAATTTAGCATGATAGATTCTAGGATTGTATTTGGTTTGTCAATCCATAAATCATGTCTAACACGGAAGCCTCTGAAAGCTGGACTCGAGTTTTCTCATAGAGTAGTTCATGTAAAATCCAAGGCAAACAATGTTGAGCCAGTAAGAAACTCTAATGGCTAAAGCTGTGCCAGAATTTCCAAGTTCAAGTTTAAATGCCAGAAACCAATAGAGTGGAATATGCAAACATTGGACTGAATAGGAGCTTATGAGCACTGGAACTATCAATCTCTGAGATTGGAAGTAGTGAACCAAGGATTGGAGAACTGCGTAGCCAAACAAGGCAAGGATGAGGCAAACATAGTATTTGCTAGCAACTTATGAGATTTGAGCATCTTGACCAAACAATATAAGAAGATTGTCCATGTATACCCATAGTAGAGAAACTGACAGACAAGCCAAAGTAAGAGAGATTATTGCACAGCAAGTGTAGCTTCCTAGCTTGTGATAGTCTTCTGCCCCATATTTTGTCCACATAAAGTTTCCAAGGCACCAGCGTTCTTAGCTGCATGACATTCAGAAAGTAACCAACTGATATTAATTTGTAATAACATAAGTTTTGGTTTGATTCAGAGATTTTAGCTTAACTGCATGGTATTTTCGAAATACAATCCACAGTTTGTATTAACATAGATAATTTTTTGGCACAAAACTTGAGATTTTAACATAAAACATTTAGAAATTTAATCAATATAATTCAAAAAGGTTTTAGCTAATGATTTTCAAAAAATAAGATGATCCCTGATTGTGTTGAACAAACGCAAAGTATAGAGTAAAATTTTCAATCATCTCTTCCAAATATTATTTTTAAAACAGCACCAAAGTTATTGGTATATCTGGGATTGAAACACATTCTAATTTGCGGGAATAGTTGGGCACCAAACTATTAGCGTATAGTTACAACAAACACATGATGTCAGATTATGTACCTCATATTTTGAGGGAAACTTGAGTTTCAAACTCAATTCTACCCACTAGCATCCCACAGTCTACTAATTAGGGTCTTTACTAGCCTAGCTACACTACTAAAAAAAATACCTTTCAAGTGCTTGACACGCGCCTTAAAAAGCGTAATACAGCGCCTATGTAAACGCTGTGCATCCGAGTATCATAATAGACCCCAGCTACTACGACACCTAATAAGTGCTGTGGTAGACTTACCAAGGTACTCAAAAAGTGCCACGGTATCCTGATTAACATTTTTTAACTATTTACGAGGATATTTTTAATATATTTGTATATGCCCCTGGATTTTTACAAATATAATCCAAATTTATATGACACAACAAATATTTCAAATAAAATGAAATATAAATATAAACTCACACACAATACTAATTAAAAATTGCTAACACAACAAATTAAAAAGAAACTAGATGAGTATATCAACATAATCTAACTACTTAACTTAACAATTTTATCATTAGTTTTCTAATCTAAACTAACATGATCATCAAATACTTCATAGTTTAAATGAACAAAGAATAGAAACCTCAAATGAAAAATTGTGTTAGTTCATCTGTCTACTCTTCACGAACTACTTTTGTATCATCCATTATGTATAAAGTTTGTCTATTAAGCTACAATTCAAACTCCTTATTTGTTAGAAAGTGATAAAAATTCAATTAAAAAAAGTGATTGATCAAATTAACTCAAAATTGGAAGAGAACTATTAAAATACATGTAAGTTACATACCACTATGAAAAATTTATATATGTAGAATCCATATTCAACACTTACTGATTGTCTTGGATACTATATATGAGATTAGAAAAAATAAGCAGTTTTAAATAATTTTATACCCAATAAGTATTATTTATCGAAGTTTAGTACCTTTAATTGTTTATACATTGAACCATTTCGCTGTCCTTGCTTTTCTTTCTCCGTATTATATATATTGAATGCACTTTGTATTAACACAAATATAAGAAAAATAAAAAAAATAGTAGCAATAATAACTATAACTAGAATACCATAAGAAAACTAAACTATAACCAAATGACCACTAGAAAACTTATTCGATCATTGTTAAACCAATTTTTTCAAGGAGATTAAGTTTAGAGGATTTAAAAACTATGCATAGTCTTTGAATGGGAACATAACAAATAACTCCAGTTGGATCTATGAACATATACCTATCTTGATGATCATATTGTGTCAGCATACAGTGTAAATACCTACAAGTATAAAATCAAATATAAACCAGGTGTTGTATTATATAGTTGTCAAATATAGATACATATGTATATATCAAATATTATATATATGAAGTAATAAGAATTAATATTGCTTATTGTGGTTCAACTCTCAATTGTAGGAGCTTAAAGGTATACTTTTGGAGTGAGGCTTTCAAGAGAGAAAAATACACTAAATGGCTCTAAAAGAAAATGCCTACTTACGAATTCTATATGTCAAGTAGCATTTTTTTTTATTTAAAAAGATGGTGATCATTATTGGTCACTAGCAAATTAGGAGGATGAACTCCATGCTACTTCTTTTAAGTAGAGTATACTTTTTTTATTAATTTAGAAACTAGGTCTCAAGTTAATTTACTCTCAAACTACTACTCTCTTAGGCATTTTATCAAACACGTACTATGCATAATTTCTAAACAGTTAAACTAATACTCTCTTAGGCATTTTATCAAATACATACTATGCATAATTTTTAAACAATTAAATTCTTAAGCATTTTATCAAACAAATACTATGCATAATTTTTAAACAATCAAACTCTTAGTATCTTAGGCATTTTTATCAAACATATACTATGCATAATTTCTAAACAATCAAACTAATACTCTCTTAGGCATTTTATCAAATACATACCATGCATAACATGCCTTCAATTCCAAATTAGTAGAAATTGGGAGAAAACATACCTTGAATTCCAAATTTTGATATATTAATATCTATAATCTACAAAATAATAAATTCTAATTAGATCATAAATTCAGACATAGTAAAAATAAGATTTCTAGTAAATAAACAATCAAAAGATACTTACAAGAGTGGAGATTATCAATAGATGCTCAAGAAATTCCAATTTGAAAATACAGGGTTCCAAATTCATAATTCTCAAATACAACTAAAAAAATGAAATTTATACAAATTAATCCGTCAAAATCATAGTTCAAACAATAGGTATCTAATTTTAGTAGTAAATTTGAGATTAAAAACTTAGATTTACCTTATTTGTCTGAAAAAATGGTGAAAATGGGGGAGGGCGAGAGCTAGCCACAGCTGGAGGAGAGAGGACTTCTTCTATTTTGAGGGGGAGAAGTGATTTGGCAAGGCTCGATTTTGGGGTCTTTTAAGTTGGTCACCTATCACGGCACCTATAGATCTATCACGGCACCTGCTAGGCACCGTTAAATGATTTAAGATGCCACGGTGCCTTATAGGCGCCATTGTTCTTCAAGCATCTATCACAGCACCTTCTGTACACGTGCCGTGGTAGATAGTTATTTTAGTAGTGCTACAAGTCTTATTTCTCTACAAGCGATTGGAATTCTTCTGATGTCATAGTGATCCATTTCTTTGAATCTTTGCAATTGATATAATGTTCCTAGTAAATCATAGGTTCTTGTTCTTCTTATTTTAAAAGTTGTTATAAAGTTATTGTTGTGCCATGGGTTCTTTATAAGGGGTTTGGGTTCCATCTCTAAAGGTCAACCTATTGAGTAGAATAGCCAATCCCTTTTAAACTCATTTTCAACCCATGTTTGAAGTGCATAATAATTTCTTGGAGTAGCTGAGCTTTTATAGACGAGTTTTTGGCCTTTTACACATTTTTCCCAGTGTGATTAAGTTGAAAATCAGATTGAAATGACTTCCTATGAAATTTGTTGTCATTTCTTATTTAGACTAATAGAAATCTATTGCAACAACTTTCATGAATAATTCTTGAAATGTGTCTAGGTGTAGCAATGTTCTTCGCGAATTTGGCTCTTCTTGATCAGCTAAAATATCTTATCTACACTCGAAAATATTTTCCTTAAACACAAGAATTGATTTCAGAATTAATTAGAGTCAATTAAATCAATCAAAAGAACTTTCCTTAAACAGACATATCTTTTGCAACATATAAGATCAACAGATCTGAACAAATTTGATAACTCAGCATTAAATTAAAAAAAAATTAATTTAATTTAGTGAGACAAATATCAGCACCAATTATGGACAAAAAATAAAACTTAATTACCTCAGAAAAATTGCCCAACAATACTGATTAATGATTGAAATAAATATGGCATGAATTAATCAAATAAATCAAGAGGTAAATCAAGCTTTAAATGAAAAAAAAATCAAAGACAAAGTAAGATACTCTATCTTACTCATCCAAGCACAAATGGTCACGAAAATCCTTAGAATATAATTCTATCAACCTTCTAGAAACACTAATTATGGAAATTAAACTCAAGAACGAAAGAACAAAAAGTTTCCAAAAATAGATTCTCACACTGCAGAATCTGTTGTGAATAGAATAGAGAACTTGTTGCAACAAGTCATTTCAACAATAGTAGACTTATTGTAATGACTTGTTACAAAACTCACAACAACTTGAGTTTGAAGTTTGAAGTTCTCTTTATAATCACTCTTAGAAGAATTATAGTAGGACTCATGTTTTTCTTGGAGAATTATAATTTTTCTCCCTAAAGCTTGGAGAAGAAATTACAAAAGAAAACCATATTCCTGAAATATCTTAGAACCCACTATTTATAAATAATCATATAGACGAAAAAAAGGGTATACCATCCAGGTTCAATGTGAACTACAACAGTCCCTTTTGACTGGGAATCCTCCTATACGCCAGGCATGTAACACTATAATTTAAAAGACTTGATATATATATGTATTATCTTCATAGTTATCACAGTGAGAGACATTTAAAATTCAATTACTATCAGATTAAACTTTGAATGTATTCAATTTGGAATATGAAAATACAATTACTATTAAATTAAATAAAAATCAGAATATAATAATTTGAGATAGGAACCTCCTACATGCTTGCAAGACTGCACAACACTCACAATCGTCTAGTTACTAGGATAAGTGTTACGGAGTGCGCCCTCATTGGCTCTTCGAATGGGCGGAACGTGCAACACTTGTTTGCGCTTTAAGCTAGCAAGTCAGCCTAGAACTCACTCCTGTACGTAAACAAACTTATTGGTTAGCCAAACTTTAAGCATCGCACATACAGCAGGCAATAACAAAGCATTGAGAAAGTACAATATAAGCCAATTCAGTTGCACCAATCACTTAGGAAATAAGCGCATAGATGGAGCATAAACAAGCAATAAGCAGGTAACAAGTAAGCAACTCAGTGGGCATGAAATATTAGCATTATCTCATTAATATGAGGCCAAGGCTGAGTCAATAGCTTTGTCCCTATTATGATGGTGGACAAGGACCCTCCATAGGTGCCTAGGTCACCTTTCGAT
>JXTC01001152.1:0-16353 GCA_002914845.1 Trema orientale | reverse complement strand
ATTATATTTATTGAAAGGATAATAATAGAATAAGGATAATTATTTGTTTTCGTGATTTACAAGGAAATTGGAGCTTGATTTTAATGAGATTAAAATATTTTGAAATATTATAGTCTCGGCCTCTCCCTCAACCTGCTCAACTCTCTCGCTTGTCCCATCACTTAGACACTCTCTTCTTTCTTTCTACCAAGTCGTCCATCCATCACTCACGGTATACTTCAACTTGCCTTTCATTTTTTTTCCCCATTGTGGTATATTGAGACTTATGATATATAATTTCTGTTTGATTAACTCATGCTTCACATATGTTATGGTTTATGATTTTTTTTTTTCGCTAGATGGTTTACAGTTATATTAAATACCTATATTTCTTGTGTTATCACTCACCTCTTTGTGTTGGGTTAATCAACTTATTTATTTTGTGGCTTTGTTTTGAGTCATGATTTCCCCTCATGGTAATTTTCTCCATGATTTTGAGTCTTTCTTGCTTTTAATTTAGTTTAAGTCATGATAATGTTATTGTTTGTTTGGAAGGAATAAAAGCAGTAGATTAACTTTAATTGGAATGACAAAATGGCTTTGAATATATCTTTTTTAATAATGAGATAATAACTTTTAGCTAATTAATTTTGTTGTCTAATTTTTGAGTTTTATATCACTTCCAGGGTGTTCTTGGGCCTGTAATTTTGTTTCTTTATTATAAAGACATCATGGCTTCACTATCTACTTCTAGCTCGGTGAGATATTTAAATTTTCTTTTACTTATATCAAATTATGAAAATATGTTTTTTGTCAGTTGTGATTATAACTTGTAAATTATGGTGACAGATGTCTTCAACTGCGAAAATGGAAATACACAGCCCCATTTTAATTGAAGACAATGAAGCTGTGGGAGAAAGAGCCAATGTGGAGACATATAATGCACAAATTGATGAAAGCCCTTCATTGACAGCACCATCAACTTTACCTAGTGCTGGAACAGAGCAAACTCAAATTAAAAGGAAGTCAACTAGGACTCCATCGCAGGTATGGGAGCATTTTATTAGGGTGAATGATGATGCATATCATCCTAAAGCCAAGTGCAAGTACTGTGGGGTTCAATATGCATGTGGTAGTAAAAAAAATGGAACAAGTAATTTGTTGCATCATATTGCTAATCAATGCAAGAAGTATCCTGGGAGAGAAGATAAGAGACAAAAAATATTAGCTTTTCAATTTAAGAAGGGTGATGAGAGAAACCTAGTGTCACATAGTTACAAGCCTGAAAAAATAAGAGAACATGTTGCTAGGATGATTATCAAAGATGAACTCCCTTTTAGCTTTGTGGAAAATGAAGGGTTTAGAGAATTAATGTGGAATATTGAGCCTAGATTTGAAGTTCCTTCACGCACTACTATCACAAGGGACTGCTTGAACCTTTATATAAGAGAAAAAAATGTCTTCACGGATATGTTTGTGAAAACAAAACAACGAGTTTGTCTTACAACTGATACTTGGACATCTTGTCAGAATTTGCATTATATGTGTTTAACTGCTCATTTTATTGATGAATCTTGGAGATTGCAAAAAAGAATTTTGAATTATTGTATTGTTCCTAATAGTAAGGGTGAAACACTTGGTAAAGCTGTTGAACAATGTTTGTTAGAATGGGGAATTGAGAGAGTTTTTACCATCACTGTGGATAATGCATCATCGAATAATGGAGTTGTTCAGTATGTTGTTAATACGGTTAATCAGTGGGGTGGTACAATTATGAAAGGTGAACACATGCATTTAAAATGTTCTGCACACATTCTGAATTTGATTGTTCAAGATGGGTTGACTGAGTATAATCAGAGTATAAGCAAAATTCGAGATGTTGTAAGATATGTGAGAGCATCACCTGCAAGAATGCAAAAACTGAAAGAGTGTGCAGAACAAGCAAAAATCAATTCTAAGAAAACAATTTGCCTAGATGTTTCAACCCGTTGGAATTCAACTTACTTGATGTTAGTTGCTGCTGAAAAGTATCAAAAGGCATTTGAAAGGATGGAGATGCATGATGTTGGTTATGTTAAAGAGTTTTGCAACTCTGAGGTGAAAACATGTCCTAATGAAAGTGATTGGGATAAGGCACGATTATTTGTGAAATTCTTGAAGACTTTTTATTATGCAACATTGCGATTTTCTGGCACCAATTATATAACATCTAATCAATTTCTAGATCAGGTTTCTTTTATCCACAACCAAATAGATGGTTGGAGTGACAATGAGGATTACAGGTTGGGTATGATGGCTGATTCAATGAAGAAAAAGTATGAGAAGTATTGGGGAAAAATAGAAATCCTGAATCCTCTATTGCTTGTAGCAGTTTTGCTTGATCCACGGTATAAGGAGCCTTTTTTAACTGTTTGTTTTGAGATGATGTCTAGTGGTGATTCTGAGGAAGCTACAAAGCATACCAAGCAAGTTAGAAAAACTTTGGAGAAGATGTATTCTGAATATTGCAAGCTGAACTCCAATCTTAGTACTTCCAATTCCACTACTTCCCAAGCTTCTGAAGACATTAGAGCTGATTGTGGAGATGGAGATGCATACACTTTGTTCCAAAATCAGCTTAAACAAAGGTTAAAGGCAGCTGACAACCTAGACAATAAGACGGAAGTTGATAAGTATTTAATGGAAGCTTGTGAGGACCCATATGCTACTGACTTTGACATCTTGGCTTGGTGGAAAGTTAATTCTACCAGATTTAAGATTCTGTCCTTGATAGCTCGAGATGTCCTAGCCATTCCAGTTTCCACCGTCGCTTCTGAATCAGCTTTCTCTACCGGTGGGCGTGTCATTGATCCATTTAGGAGTTCTTTATCTCCTAAAACTGTCCAGGCACTCATATGCACTCAAAATTGGATTCGAAAAACACCAATAACTGATGCTCGTGATGGATTAGAAGAAGTTGAAGCATTAGAGTCTGGTAAATATAATTATAATATATACTTTTATCTTGTCATTTGTTTGTTTTTGTTCTAACTATATTTTTTTCTTTAAAAATAATTACAGATATCTTGGCTAGTGTTGGGGATATAAGAATCGAGTGACTCGTCTACTGCCTAATTGGTTTTCATAATTATATTATGTTTATCCAAGGATTTCATTTACTGATATTGGACACTCTTGGTCCTTAGACATCTATTTCCTTTTTATCACTTTCATGCTTTAAAGACTTCTCTCGTTATATTATGTTTTCTAATGGCTATAGCCATAACCAAGAGGCAGACTTCGGAAATTTGAATTATTCTATAACTTGTTATGTAATGTGACTAATTATTTTTATATATTTTTTAAGGTTTTGTGGATTGTAACTTTATATTAGTTTTTTGTACTGGTCTTTTCGATTTGTTTTTACAATTTTCTAGCCCAAAATAGTAAAAAAAAAATAGAAATTATTGAAGCCCAAAATGTATAAAAATGACCCAAATATAAGGCCCAAAACCAAAGCCCACAACCGATCCAATAATTGGATAACTGATTTGGATCGGTTCGGTGGATACTGGACTCGCGGATTGGATCGGTTGTGAAAATAGGAAACCGATCAATGAGCGGATCGGTTCCTGTATTAGCAAAAATAATCGGTTGCCGACCGATGAACAGGCCTACCCTGAGTTATATGCAAATTTTTAAATAATTAAAAAATAAATTACAAATCAACGAAAAATTCAGGGGCAATCATGCCAAAAACTCTAAATTCAGGGTCCTAATTGCCAAAAATAAAAGTTCAGGGGATATATTGCCAAAAATTCTAAATTCAGGGTCCTAATTACCAAAAAAAAAGTTCAGGGAATACATTGCAAATCATCGAAAAATTCAGGGACTAATTATGCCAAAAACCCTAAAATTAATTACTATTAATTATACTTCTACGGGGATGGCTACAGTAGGGGCGTCCCTACGTAGGGTCATGCCTTAATTATCGTTGGATGGGAATCTGTGGGGAATAACGAGAATCTGTGGAGAATCTATTTATATACAGATTCCCATCCAACGGTGAATAGACAGGGCCCTACGTAGGGGCGCCCCTACTGTAGACGCGCCCTCTACTTCTTATTATTTCTAAATCACCCCTTAATTTAATTTTCTATTTTCTTTTTCTACCTGGACTCCGACTAGTTTCTAGCTGCACTCTTTCATCCTCTTTGACCCATTTACACCTCAACTCTCTTTCTCAAGTCCCAAAACAGGAAAAGATAACTGACAATCGCAATAATATGAGATAATTCCTTCTAGCAAATAAACAGTAAAATAGGGGGAAAAAAACTTTAGATATGGGAGTCCGTGAAAAAAAAAAAAAAAAATCGAAATCTGGAAAATAATTAGATATAGCAATGAAAAAAAAAAAAACACAAAAAAAAGCACAACGTTTTAAAATATTAAAAGATCATATTTCTTTTCGTTAGATGGACAATATACAAGTTCATAGATAAAAGTAGGAAAACAATAATGCTTTTATTTATTTATTGAATCTTTGTTCATAAGGGTGCGTCTACAGTAGGGACGCCCCTACGTAGGGCCCTGTCTATTCACCGTTGGATGGGAATCTGTATATAAATAGATTCTCCACAGATTCCCGTTATTCCCCACAGATTCCCATCCAACGATAATTAAGGCATGACCCTACGTAGGGATGCCCCTACCATAGCCATCCCCTTGTTCATAATCCTTTTTTTCTTTAAGATTGTTCATAATCTTATTTTATTATTATTATTATTATTATTATTATTATTATTATTATTTCTGTAAAACGTAGTCTTAAAAATGGTGAGTGAATATGTTGCTTATCGNCTTTGCCAACGCTTTGCTGCTCCGACAAGGTCTTCGGACTTCCAAGGCTGGGCCCCACTTTCCAGTCATTGAATATTCGCGAATCGGACGAGTGGCTTTTCTTCGCCATTGGATGAGGCGGACCTCTTTTCATCCTACGGTTGAGTATAACCACGTGAGATTCCCGCGATTGTGTGATTTTTTAATTTTTTTTTCCTTGGTTATAGAATAGAATATGGATTATGGGGTGACGAAAAATATTGGCACGGAATCCTAAAATGAAATAATGAATATTGTCTGAGTCCTGACAAATTCTAAGTCAGATATCTAGATTTATTAAATTTTGTGTCAAATTAATTGAAGGTACATCTACAGTTAATTGCATAAACAATTTATTTCCAATAACGCATAAATATTCCCCTCAAAAAAAAATAAAAAAATAACGCATAAATATGGGTTAATATTACCTTAGGTCAAGACAACTTAGGTCTCTATTCTGTAACACACAATACTTAAAAATCTTTTTTAACACTACTCTTGAAATGATAATCCCAAAACTACATCTTCTATTGTAGTAAAGTCTCACATTTAATCTCTATTTTCATAAAACCCAAATGATATATTTTTTTTATACGGTAGTTTTATTGTCATTCTTTTTTTAATAATAGGGATAATTATAAAAAAATATTCTCATGTTTTGATATTCTGCAATTTAAACTCTGAAATTTGGATTCCGCAAAATAATACTCTGAGATTACGAATTTCTGAAAATTAATACCCCATGTTAATTTTTAACCGATAAAATACAATAATATCCTCAAAATTAAGATGAATAATATAGATTAATCTAGTTTTAATGGAGGATATTATTATTTTTTTGTTCCTAAAATTAGTCAAAAAATCTGTCAATGGTATTAATATTCAGAAATTCTTAATCTCAAGATATTATTTTGCAGAGTCTAAACTTCAAAGTTTAGATTGCAGAATACTGAAACTTCAGGGTATTTTTTTGCAGTTATTCCTTAATAATATCTACACTAATTCTAAAATTACTATCTCAATTTGATTTTTAAAATTAAGGGTATTTGGCATGATTAGTCCCTGAATTTTTCGATGGTTTGCAATGTATCCCCTGAACTTTTTTTTTTGGCAATTAGGACCCTGAATTTAGAATTTTTAACATGATTAGCCCCTGAACTTTTTTTTGGCAATTAGGACCCTGAATTTAGGGTTTTTGGCATGATTAGTCCCTGAATTTTTCGCTGATTTGCAATATATCCCCTGAGTTATATGCAAATTTTTAAACAATTAAAAAATAAATTACAAATCAACGAAAAATTCAGGGGCAATCATGCCAAAAACTCTAAATTCAGGGTCTTAATTGCCAAAAATAAAAGTTCAGGGGATATATTGCCAAAAATTCTAAATTCAGGGTCCTAATTACCAAAGAAAAAGTTCAGGGAATACATTACAAATCATCGAAAAATTCAGGGACTAATTATGCCAAAAACCCTAAAATTAATTACTATTAATTATACTTCTACGGGGATGGCTACGGTAGGGGCGTCCCTACGTAGGGTCATGCCTTAATTATCGTTGGAATCTGTGGGGAATAACGGGAATCTGTGGAGAATCTATTTATATACAGATTCCCATCCAACGGTGAATAGACAGGGCCCTACGTAGGGGCGCCCCTACTGTAGACGCGCCCTCTNATTACAAATCAACGAAAAATTCAGGGGCAATCATGCCAAAAACTCTAAATTCAGGGTCCTAATTGCCAAAAATAAAAGTTCAGGGGATATATTGCCAAAAATTCTAAATTCAGGGTCCTAATTACCAAAAAAAAAGTTCAGGGAATACATTGCAAATCATCGAAAAATTCAGGGACTAATTATGCCAAAAACCCTAAAATTAATTACTATTAATTATACTTCTACGGGGATGGCTACAGTAGGGGCGTCCCTACGTAGGGTCATGCCTTAATTATCGTTGGATGGGAATCTGTGGGGAATAACGAGAATCTGTGGAGAATCTATTTATATACAGATTCCCATCCAACGGTGAATAGACAGGGCCCTACGTAGGGGCGCCCCTACTGTAGACGCGCCCTCTACTTCTTATTATTTCTAAATCACCCCTTAATTTAATTTTCTATTTTCTTTTTCTACCTGGACTCCGACTAGTTTCTAGCTGCACTCTTTCATCCTCTTTGACCCATTTACACCTCAACTCTCTTTCTCAAGTCCCAAAACAGGAAAAGATAACTGACAATCGCAATAATATGAGATAATTCCTTCTAGCAAATAAACAGTAAAATAGGGGGAAAAAAACTTTAGATATGGGAGTCCGTGAAAAAAAAAAAAAAAAATCGAAATCTGGAAAATAATTAGATATAGCAATGAAAAAAAAAAAAACACAAAAAAAAGCACAACGTTTTAAAATATTAAAAGATTATATTTCTTTTCGTTAGATGGACAATATACAAGTTCATAGATAAAAGTAGGAAAACAATAATGCTTTTATTTATTTATTGAATCTTTGTTCATAAGGGTGCGTCTACAGTAGGGACGCCCCTACGTAGGGCCCTGTCTATTCACCGTTGGATGGGAATCTGTATATAAATAGATTCTGTACAGATTCCCGTTATTCCCCACAGATTCCCATCCAACGATAATTAAGGCATGACCCTACGTAGGGATGCCCCTACCATAGCCATCCCCTTGTTCATAATCCTTTTTTTCTTTAAGATTGTTCATAATCTTATTTTATTATTATTATTATTATTATTATTATTATTATTATTATTTCTGTAAAACGTAGTCTTAAAAATGGTGAGTGAATATGTTGCTTATCGGGACTTGCATATTATTTATAACCATACAAATAGTGAATAACATTCAACTTATTTGTAGATTGTGACAACTTATTTGTCACATAAGATGGTATTGAAAAAAAATGATAAACCAGGTGGGATACTTGGCACTAGCTTTTATATGTATATATAGGCACCAATACAATAGTTTTTTTTTTTTTTTTTAATCTATCCATATATATTGTTTTGTCCAATTAAAATTTATCATGTACGTCTTTTCATTGTAAAAAGTAGAGAGAGAAAACATTCAATAATATATATTTATTATTGTTTTTTTTTTCAACAATTAAAATTATGATTGCTTATATAATGATCCAATGACTAAAAAAATACATATTAAGTAAAAAAATAATAATAATAAAAACATATTGAGTTATGGCCCATATATATAGCCTTTTAGTTATTTTGACAATTTTAGTCTTTATATTTCTTTTTTTTTCCCACCTATTAAACATTGTAAGGGGACATGTGCTCCCCATATGACGCTTAATAATTATTTTTAACAGAAGTGTTAAAAAATGACTTAAGTGTTACTAAATGAAAAGATTAGGGAGTTATTGTTGAGGATTGTGCCCTAAAAGCATATAATATGGATTATGAATTTGCTGATTAATAAATAAAATTACATTTACTATGTGTTTACTTATATATGCTATGTTTCTGCAATTTAAATATAATATTTTTTCCTTAATTATTAATGTGATCTTAAACCAAGTGTATAATTGTTATATATGAAAGGATTTAGTTTAAGAATAATAATCTAAAATTATTCGTAACTATTAAATAGAGTTGGGCACTTTATTTAATTTAGATTATTAATATGGTTTATTTCTATTATGAATAGTATAATTTATTTAGACTGTAAATATATAGATATTAAGATGGAGATTTATATATAATATAAATTATGTTGAACTTGGATCAAGATGAAAATGATTTTTTTTTTTTTTTGTTGGAAAGGGATTTTAAAAAAAAAAAGACAAACAAAGCGGGCCGAGGGGAGGCCACAAACACCCTCAAAGATACTAATAAATAACCCAAGAGTGTTGGTTGGAGAACACTTCAACTGGGACATCAGAGAAAAGCAATCAAAGGAAAATGAACCAGTAGCCCATACTACCACATTATGTACTACGAAATTAGTATCTCTACGAATATAAGAGAGTTAAAAAAAGTCAAAATAGCTAAGCAACCTCTTTCCTTGTGATATGAGATCTTTAATCTCCTAGTAACATGCTACATCAACCATTTCGAAACCATCAATAGTATTCTTACAGTCGCTCTCCAGGACAATAGATTTCCATTCTTTATCAATGGCGTGATTGATGGCCAAGAGGATAGCTCCAGTTTCAGCGATCAAGGGATTGATTTGACTGAATTTTTGAGTAATAATACTCAACACTGATCCATTGGCGTCTCTAGTTATTGCAGCAACGACCGAATAATCATCTCGAACAGATGAAAATAAATTTTTAGTAAGCTTTGTTAAAATATAAAAAGTTTACATTCATCAATTGATGATTATACATGAGTTGATCTTAATTTTGAGTAAATATAAACTCCTGATTGTCATGTTATGTCTTTTAATTTATATGAGTGAGATCTGTTCTAATAATAGACTAATATCTTTGTCAGAGACAGAGCCAGTAATTTTGTCTAGTAAGGGCTCGAACTACGTTTTTATTCATTTGTGGAAACTATTCTATAATTTTTCTATTTTTGAATAAGGGCTTTGTACATAATCTACGCTGAAAAAATTATAAATATATAAATTTGTAGGCTTTTTGAGAAAAAAATATAAAACTGAGTGGGAACTTAAGCCCCCACTAAAATACAAGTGGCTCTGTCCCTAATATTTATACTTTGGAGATTTAATACTATAAGTAGCTGGGAACATATATGCACAGACATGGGATCCATTTATTTTTTAGTAAGAAGTTAGAAAATATATTTGCTTGAGTATTTAATATACAAGTAGCGTTATTTATGTTAATAGTTAATAAAAATTTATGATTTATGATGTATCATAAATTAATTATTCATTAAAGAATCAACGACACTTAAGAATAAAGAAGTAATTATAGAGGTAAACGGACTTAGATATAGCTATAACTGTGAATATCATATGGAGGGTCATTTTATATGAATGATTAAATCAATGGATTATGCTTAACTTTTTGATTGAGTAATTATACCTATAGTAATGAGAGTAAAACTCCAGATTTTTAGTGCAATAGTTTGAGAGTTGATAAATTATATTTATTTATTAAAGAATTTAATTAATAAAATAAATTTATTGGAGCTCAATAATATGGGTCCATTAGTTCCCCGAGCTAGCTCATAAACACTAGGCCACAATCTAAATTAGTTTAGATAAAAACTGGTGCAGTAATAGTGCCACATGCCTATTATAGCTGTGGTATAATCAAAATAATTGTTATTTAATTATTTAATTATAGTAATATATCTAATAGGATTAGGTACTTTATAATTAATAAATAATCTTCTAACTATTAAATAATTAAAATATATAAAAAAATTAATTATTAGATAATTATATATTAGTCTTTAGATAAGATGCTATTTGTTGGTATTTAAAGATAAAATAAAATATTATTTAATAGTGTTGGATTTGATCAAGGGAACTATTAGATAATTTTAATAGAATTGGGTAATTAACAAAAAGAAATCCCGCAATGAGTTGGAACTCCTTGTCTCACGCCATGTACATGAATTCTTTTGTAAATGGTGTGTGACTCTCCTGGAATGAGTGGAAGATTTAACTTTCAATTCTTTTATAAATAGTTGCTTCCTCTATATTTTCTATACACAATTTTTCTAGAGAGAAAAAATTCTTATGCTCATGTGTTGAGACCAAAAAAATAAGAACAAAATATTCACCATGTTTTCGTTATTTTCATTATCTTCATAGACGTTCACACATCATGTCCTTGGTATGAGTCATAGTTTAAGATTTAAAGAGTTAAAGAAGAAAACTTAGAATCGTTATAATCGCTACAAGAGGTAAATTATTTATATTGTCATCATATTTGTTAAATGAATATACCTAGGTTAAGATATTGGTATTTATATAAGCTACTGTTATTTTAGAAAGTTTTTATAGCTTATATTCTTCCGTTTTAATCATTTTCAAAACCAACAGTTAAAATCTATAGAAAAAGAATAGGTACCTAAGTCATACATTGGGCAAAAGTTTAGGACGTAGGTGATATTAACCTTACAAATAAATTGGAGACTTTGGTACTTGGTTGAGTATAATAAATTGTGTAGGTGATGTTAACCTTATAAATAAACTGGAGACTTTGGTACTTGGTTGAGTATAATAAATTGTATATATTTATGATTGCATTTGAATCTCAAAATTTTTAAGGGCAATATAATGTTCATTATTATGCATTATCATCCAAAAAAATGTTCTTTATGATAAGACTTCCTATAACAAGTATAGTCTTATATTAAATATAAAAGGAAACAATATAAAAGCTAAATTCTACAATTGAATTTTCAAGAAGTCTATTAACCAACGAGATGATTGCAAATCTGTAATTATTAAGTACGTCACCAAAGAGCTTTACCGTAAAAGAAAAACATGTATATGGATAAGAGTTGTACTCATAAAACTACATACATACTATTATGAAAATGATCAAACCTATTCTTGTTAGGTAGTTCCTCCCTTTTATTTCCATCGTTGTCTATAACTTCTTGAAAATACTTTAGATAATTTGTTTTTTGAAACTTTAAAGTACAATTCAACATCAAAAAGGTAGAATTTCATCTAGTTTGAATATCCAAATATAGCAAACCCTTACGGTCGATTTTTTTTTTCTTTACACATTCTTTCAACTTTTTTAACTATGAAGGAGATGATTTAACAAACCTCATTGCATTTTCAATGCTAGCAATGGATTCATGTATTTCAGTTAGTCTTTTATTAACAATCAAATTAGCAATGTAAACATAACATTTCAAGTGTACAAACTTGCCTCCAAGTATAAGGACCCCATCCTTAGTAGAAAACTTCTTTATTAGATATTTATTTGCTTTATTGTTTGAAGTAATGTCGTCAACCATAATAGCTAAATCATTTAGATAAGCCTCAACCCCCTTCCCAATAGTCTCACCTTTATGGTTCTTGATTTGGCAAAAGTAAATGATCCTCTTTTGTAAATAAAAAATCCGGAGTTATCTAATGGGTGATGATATACATATAGTTGATATTTTGGATTGATATCTAAGTACTAGTAGTTATAAAAAGTCTCTCATTTTGTAGGACATTTTTCAAAGTAATTTTCTATTCGTAATACAACTTTAGGATATCTCTAGCAACTATCATTTGAGATGGTAGGTCAAACTTAAGTTATAACACACAAACCAATTGGCTAAACTCCTCCCACTCAACGTGCTTAAATGACAACTCCTCTAGGACAATGCATTGGACAATAGCTTGCATACAAGTCTTTTTATTGTATTTCATCTTTACTAAACTTCCTTCACACTTATTCTCTTATTTCTTAGATTCAAATAATATTGTATTTTATTTTCTCTCATCAACCTTAAAGGAACTTACTTCACAAGTATTTTTATAGTGATTCCACAAAATGCTAGTCTCATGTCTATTACTGTCACATGCATAATTATTCCGACAATAGTTGCACATATATCTGGGATCATTGGATTCACGCTCTTCAAATTTTGTAAAATACTCCCAAATAGATGACCTATTTTTTTGGAATAAGAGATTTATCTCTCTTTTTCTCCTTATATTTTCACTATTATCTTTGTTGGATTTTCAAGTGGGTGGCTATTAGTGAGTGGTAGGAATGGTAATGAAGTAAACTGAAGACGGTTTTTCAATTACTATCTACATTCTTGAAGGTCAATTATAATACCATACCCACTCCATTAACTGTTTTTCAAATGCATGGAAGGTACTGAGATTAAACAACAGATAACATGGAAAACCATAGTTACCCATTACTCATTGATCATGACAAAATAAGAAAAAAAAAAAGATGGATACTAAAAAACTAAGTGACTATAATTATTTTTTCGTAATTGATAAACCATTAAATATAATAATATACTAAATAATTTTTAAACTCTAAAGTTCAAATATACAAGTACATATAATTCTCTATACTCATTATTTAGTGAAGATTTATGAATATGAGTGGCATAAAATTATCTATTTGTATAACCTTTTTTTATGTGAATATATATATATAGGAATAGGTAGGGGGCATATTATGCAAATACCGTCCCCACACCATATTAGCAGTGCGGTCATCCCTCGCCCTGGTTATTTTCTCCGCTTGAGTGATTTTTTCCTCTTCATTCAGATCAGATAACCACGAATACCCATAACTGTGCGTTACATTGTCATCTCTAAGAGGTGGAAGAGGTGCATTATTAACGTACAACTGGGGAATAATATCCAATTAGGAAACTCGGATTGACCGATTTCTTTCATCATCTTAAAGTCATAATAATCAAATAACTATACCAATTATCACCAACTCAATATGCATCTTAAGCCAAAGAAATAATCAAACAACAATCATAACCAATGTACTATACCATCAATAGATAATAATTAAGTTGTAACTTAGCATAGAAAATAGCCAAAGAAAAAGAATAGCATGTAATGTAATATGGATTGTCAACATTTAAAGATCACAAAGCTCAAAAGCATAATACCTATTGGATTAGAACTTAGAATAAACTAATTACTTCACCACAATCACAACACAATAATTTCTATTAAGTATCAACTATTAAGAACTAAACTTGTACAATATACTTAACCTAATTTCTCTATAAAGGGTTGGGTGTTCTTTAGCTGCAAGAAATCCCTAAATTCAATGGACCACTAAAAATTATGAAAACTAGACCATTAATTATAAGAGTCATCTTAAAGAAGCTACTATGAGATTTATTTTATTATTCTTTATCACTAATTTCTCATCACACAAGTCACAAACTTAAATAATGAGCTGAAAAAATATAAAAAACACACAAAACCCTATATATAAAATAAACCCTATATGAAAAATAAATAAAAAGAAACTTTGTATGAAACATCTTTTATATCTCAACAAGTATATATTTTTCAACAAAATCTTACATATATTTTAACTAAAACCAAATTTAGCAATAAGAAGAATGTTACACGAAACATAAATTGGGCACAATGTAACAAAAAAAACATATATTAAGATTGCAAGGGTAACACTAATTCTAAAACCAAAACTATTAACTATTAAGTTAAGCTCATTTCACAAAAAAACATGACTAGAAGTATATAGCACATGCTTAATTGAGCTCCAAATTTCAAAAGAATCTAAAATAGAAACAGCTACTAAATTAGATTTTTAGGTTCAAGACTAACAACTAAACAAAACTCGACCCTAAACATAAATCAAATTAAGAAACCATTTTTACCTCCTACTTCTGAAATAAACAATTGAATGCCTTCCTACTCTTGTCGAATTTCATAGCACATAAACTGAAAAAAAAAGTAACTCAAAACAGTAAGTTATGATGAGTAGCTTGGGGAAGTGTCGAAGAGATATGGAGGCTATGAGGAGCTGCAGTAAGCATGAGAGATAGAACTAAGCTTGAGAGTATGTAGGGAACTAAACTTAACTAAAACAAAATACACAAAAACCAAACTAAGAAGCCAAATTGATAAATATACCCAAGGGGAGGCCATGTGTGTGGACCGTGGAGATTGAATAGGAACAAAGAATGTGTCGTAGAGATCGAAGGGAGGCCAGACGGGTAAGGTTGAACGAGGAGTGGTGACTGCTATTGTGGAGAAGAGTGTTAGGAACAAGAATTTTTATTTATTTTTTTAAAATTAGGTTAGCAGGTGAGCACACTCCCCCTCCCCCCCTCAATTAGGGAAAATGGTATTTTAAAAGAAATATAGTTAGGTTTGAGTTCAGATATACACGAACTCAAATTATACCCATCATATTTGAACCAATTCTGCAATGAGTTTAGACGAGTTTGAACCTTTTTTTTTTAAGTATAGTGATGTGGACTCCAAAATCTCGGGTTAGGCGGGTCAATTTTTGGCTTTTTGTACCCCTACCATTAAATAGCATACGTTACTTAAAATGGTCGGTGCCTTTTGATAATTTATAGTACCAGTAGTCTTGAGAATACTTATATATGATAATAAAGATTATGCTAGTATCTGACGCATTAAAGTCCTATATTAAGGTGGTCCATGCGTGTTCTTTTTAGTGAGAAACTGAGATTGGTTAGAATGTAGTGCCTTCAATTAGAATGATAATAAGGGTATGTACATCTAGGGAGTCTACCAAACCCTTAATGATGAAAAAAGGGGACACACCTATAAATATTTTTGAAACGAACCTTAATTATCATGTCACATATATAAAATTACTTGGATACTATATTTCTTAACTAACCCTAAAATACATTATTCTTTAACAAACCTCAAACTACGTCTACTACCATCGCCACTTGTAATACCTAGCCACAACTGCCGGTCTCGATCTTGATCTTGGTGGTGCTTTCGCTTGACTAGGGTCGAAAAATTTAAATTATGGTCGAACTTGTACAACTTCTCGGTTGTGCTGATGACCCTAGTCAAACAATCTCGACCGCAATCGAATTAGGGCATAGAAGGTGCAATGCTTAATTAGAGTCGAAGAATTTTGATTGTAGTCGAACTTGTAGAGCTGCCTCTTTCGGCTGTCCCAACCAATTTTCGACCGGCAGATCGAACAATCTCGACCGTGATCGAACATGATCAGTTGCCTTCCTAGCATCACTTTTTTTACTTTTGTTTTTTTTTTTTTTCAATATAATTGAAAATTTTCGACTTAGTCAAATTGGGGGTAATTTTGAAATTCTGAATTTTTTATTAAATGAAAATCATAGTTTTCAAAATAATTTATAATTTTTTTCCACAAGCTTTAAAATATGGTCAAAATTGATAATAATTCATAATAATACAATACTACTAAGATTTGTGAGACATTATATTACCATATGATATTATGTCACCATCTTTGTGATGCATTTTAGTACCTGTGGATCTAGTGATATGTATATATATGGTTGCTAATTCAGTAGGTATTTTTTTTTATCTATGTATATGTATTTTTTTAGTCATTGGATCATCAACTAATGGTGATCCAACGACTATAATGATGTACATGAAAAGACATACATTATTAAAAATATATATAATAAATTTTAATTGGTCAAAATGATATTTATGTATAAATAAAAAAAAAATACTTACCGAATTAGTGTCATTTCTCCTTAATCACCTTTTCGCGTCCAAGAAAAAAAAAACACACTGGTCACATTATGCTATGGTAATGGTACAATCATAATCATGACCCCAGGTTTTCTAAAATTATATAACATTATTATTTTCTTTTCAAAATAAAAGAACTTTTACGCCAAAGCATTTTAAAAATGTGCCACGTGTATCCACATACATTCGTTTTTTTTTTTTTTTTTAAATGATAAGTACGTTACAATTTCCATCAATTGGAAAAAAACGCCCTATTATTTAAAGTAGAAGGCATACAATGATAATGAACAGCACAACTACAAGGTCCACAACGCACAGAAAGCAGACACATTGCTCGACGAACCAGTAACATCCTTAC